>JAGVVM010019621.1:0-56919 GCA_019149425.1 Psidium friedrichsthalianum
CATTCCATTGGTGAAGTGCGTTGGGATCGAGCGGGGGGGATGGGGGTGTGCGCTGGGTGAAAGCAGCCCATTAGAGATTGTCCTACCAATAGACGATTATGCCAGCTAAATTACATTCAGCGGCCTATGGGCGAGAAGGGAATAAGGGTACCATAGTTATTGCAGCCAAAAGAGGTGATCGATTGAATCCAGGGTATAGCATCGCCAAAAAGCACAGAAGCGCACATGATCTTGAATTCTGCAATAGTTGACGCAATACTACATGTGTAGGGATTCTATTAAGTATGATTAGCCAAAGAAGAAAAGTATGCCGAGAAGCAACATAGTGGTCCCAAATAAAGGGGTGCCAAGTGACAACTTGCCCTTTGCAACGGATGACTTCCCAGAGCAAGAAACAATAGAGAAGACACCCCGAAGGATGACCCAACCATAAGAATCGATTGCACCTCTCAGGATTAATGGAGGGAAAGCGTTAGATCAAGAGGCCATGGTGGTCCCATAACTTGAGATGGGGAGGGATTGAGGAGAGGAACACCAAACCGTAGCCTTCCTCGGGATACCAAAGCGATAGATGTCCTTGTTAGCTATCGTGCTAGAAGTCAAAACCAAAGAAAGCGGTGCAACCATTACCAATCTGCCAACAAAATGTAGATGAAAATCCAAGCGGAGGAGGTCCGGGATTTTCTTTCAAACCCAAGAGTAGAAGGTCTGTTTAATAGTACCCAGAAGTTTTCTTTTTTGTTTTTTCAAAAAAGTTGTGTGTATCCATTTACATCATAAAGACTTTTTATTCATAAAGAGTATCATATATGCTTGAGCATAGCAGCACGATTGTAGTCAAAGAGCCTGTGGATGCCCAACCCATCTTCTTCTTTGGAGAGGCAAACATCGCTCCATGCAAAGGAAGATTATAACCGTGTTACAATTAAATATATTGAGATAATGAAGAAAGAGAGAAGGGACGGTCTGTAAATAACATGTAGCATGTTGAGAGAGGAGTTCTTCATTGCCAAACAGGCAAAATGGCCAATGTAATCTTAAAGCACTAAGATTACTCCATGATATTAATATTAAATGTATTAATACGATATGTTGGCTGCGAGTCGATTGAGTCCTACATATTATATTTTGGCGAGTCCTCAACATTTTGAAATGAATGCAAATCGAGTTGTATTGTTACTGCTGATGACAAATTCATTGCTAGAATTTATTCTTTTTTTTTCCTTTGCAAACTAATATGATGCTAAACTAAGTCAAGGGATAGTGTACATAAAGGTTTGGTCCATATATTGATTGCAAACTTGATCATCACAATCTACATATAATAAACTCACAAAGTTCATGCCTAGATGTAGCGGAGACTCGAGCGTACCATTTCATGATGTGAATAGGTAATGATTTTGTTGTATAGTAAAGCTTTTATCACTTACAAATCCAACTTAAAGAACTGTCTCAAGCACTATGTAATTGAAAATTTTGAATCTAAAGTTGATCATTCATATCGTCACAACAACAAAAAGTTATAAACCTATTGCTCTTGTGCTAATTCAGTCCTAAATATTTCAATGGTCAATTGGATATTAAATTTTTGACAATTTGTTAATGGACAATTTTGATTGAAGAAAGGAGTGGCTTAGCCAAAATGGGGATAGAAATAGCGCCACCAAAATCGAAAAATGCGATTTGGATCTGACAAAAGCAAGACCCGATCCATTACCGCAGAATTAATGAAAGGAAAATGACCCGAATGATCATTGAACTTTAATCCAATGTACTCAATTATTGCTTCCATTTGCCCAATCAAGATAACTATCACATGAATTTCAAATAAGAAGCGATATACAAAGAAAAGAAAGGACATACACTTAAAGAGAAAAAGTTTATTTAAGACGTAAGTTTTTGAAAGTCAAGCCAATCAAATTGCAACGCATGGTGTACTTCAACGGTTAGACTAAGAAAAAGCTTATACTAAATATAATTTGTTCACGGTTAAACTGAAACGAATAAGAAACGTGTATTGTGATATTGTCATAATTGATATTAGAATTTTTCACATCGGACAAAAAAGGCAGGTTCTTTCATATAATTGAAATCACAATCAAAAGCGAGTCCATGGCAAGGGATCAAGAGTGAAGGCTCGAAGATCGGTCATGATTCAATCTCGATTTCCAATGGCACAAAAAAGATAATAAATTACTTTATTTTATGTAACGAATTACGTATAAAAAAAAAGTAGTCAGGCAAGTATCGTCCATTCTTCTCTTATATCCACCACAAAGGAGTCTCCATTTGCAAATAAGCTCTTTCTATTTTTATTCTCACAGTCTTCTTTTCGGCACACACTTGATATTTGAGCAGAAGGACCGAAGTGGTGCTCAACCGAATGGAAAGATAAAACAGAATCATTTTTGACGTTTGGGGATCCGTTTTACACGGCTGAAAATTTTGGCTGTTGGGGCTGAAGAACCGGGAAGAGAAACAGAACAGAGAAAAAAAAACTGAGAAGAGAGATCAAGAGAAAATAGACGGAGAGAGAGAGAGAGAGAGAGAGAGAGAGTTGAATTCGCCTCGTCTACACCTGCATCGTCCATTCCGGTCGTCCATCACCGATCAGAGCTTCACTTTCTCGGCCAGGTATCTCATCTTTTATGGATTGTTCTTGTTCTGTTTTGTTAATGTTTTGAGTATCGGCAAATAAATCACATAAAAAACTGAGATTGATTTGTGATGATTTGTGCTAATCTAGAGGTTGATATACCGGTTTAGGCTAAAAGTTGCATTGAATGCAAATTCGGAACTTATATTCAAAACGCACACTACCTGTTCGATGATTTACTTAGATTCAAAATGCACGACCGAGCAGCCTTACACAGCCAATAAGCATATGAGAAAAACTGCTTAAAATGGAAAATCCAAGCCAGCACAACAGATCCGAGCATCCCTTGTGTCGTAATGCAATGGATAGGATGAAACATAGTGTACAAGCATAGAAGATAGAACAGATAAACATAGTATCCAATCACCCATGATGTGAGAGGCAGATGGGTCAATCAATTAAGCTTCCTCTAAATCTGGCTTATGTTGAGCAACATGTGTGCTGCTCATTCCATGGCAATAACAAATACATACAGCTCTTTCAATATCATATGACAAACAGAACAAATATGTGAGCGCCCGCTGGAACTTCATTTTTTATGTTCTAATTGGATTGATTTCATCATCCCCTATCCTTTAAGGTTGCATTTATAGACTGCAAAAAGTTTGTATGGCAAAGCATGAGAAGATTTATCATCAATGTAATGATGGGAATGGACTATCTCATGGGTGAACATGGACTCAAACTCTCCATATGGGATAGGGGTGTCAATGGGCCGGGCTGGGCTGGGTCTCCTATAGGCCCGACCCAGCCCAAAACCAAACAGCACCAATCTCCGGGCTAGCTGATACCCAAATCATATACTTTCAAGCTATTCGGGTTGGGTAGGGTCCAGTCAGGTCACTTTTTTTTTATAATAAATCAAGCTCGAAACCCCATAGATTTTAAAAGTTCAATATCGAGAGCTGTTCTATGGATATCTTCCATAGTTTTCTCTCTTACATAATGTCTTGAGTCCAGCATGAATGCACGATCCACAATAAAACACGATACACTCAGCTTGTCAAGCTCATGCTACAGAAAGTACAGCTATGCAAGAAACTTCTCCCAACATCTCAATGTGCACAACTCAATGACTAGAGAGCACCAACCAGTTGAAACCAGTGGAAACATTCTAGGCTCCCAAGTGACATAAGCACACAACCAAAGAGTAGAAGTATGTCACAGCAAATGCGGAATCCTCGAAATAACATCCAAAGAGTAGCTATAGCCATTAACCTTTCCTCCCTCCCCCTTCCTGCACACAAAAAATAACATGTCAGATTGCTTCAAATGCTGTCAAGAGATGCAGTAGGCAATAGTTTGTTTATGGGTTTTGATGTGTGGGGTCAATTCAGAATTTTGTTGTTATATGCGCGTATTTAAAACCTCTGTTTTAAATCTGTTCTTCCATGTTTCACATTCTGAATATTGACCTGAACATGTTGTTGAAGGATAATATCTAACGGATTCAGGTATTTATGCAGGATGTTGTACTTAAGAGTTGAAAGTGCAAATCTTTTGTTGACCATGAAAATGATAGATCCCAAAAATACCTTTTCTTTGTACATGTTTCTGAGCATATCAGCCTCCTCATCCATGGGAATATGTCGTCGTAAAAGAGCCTCAACTATGCTAGGGTCAAGGAATTATGAAACACATCAAGCACACAACCTCCTCCGCTAAATGTGGCCTTTGATGCTACAGTTGAGACAAGCACGGCCAAGATATCTCGAGTAATGGAAGAGAGGATAGGATATCTTGAAGAACTTCTTTCCACCAATTTAAGATATCAAAGGTACTGCTATAATGTTCACATCTTTCCTCCAAATACAGGTCCAATTCAGATTTTTCTTCCAAATATTTTTGTCCGGTTTGGCTAAGATACTTTGCAGTCATAAAATCAGCATCCACCATAGGAGATGTCCACATGCTTATCATCCTTGTGCTCTTTTGCCTTGAGATGCTTTGGAGGCATACACCAGTGTGGTATTGCTCGAACAATGATGTTAGAGATGTGAATATTCTATCTCGTAAAGTTGTCGCATCCTTACTTTCATACACATCATTAATCATCCACTTCACATATCCCCACTTATGTCATGGGTCAAGTATGCAAGCAATGAACAACGTGAGATTGATGTTGTTCACATTGCCGAAATACTTATTGAACTTGAACTTCATTCTCTTAGCCATTTCCTGTAAACTCAAGTCCTCATTCTGACAATACTTGTCAATAATTCTATGGATCCCCCATACAATTCTTTCCCATATCATTACTAGTGACATAACAAAACTTTTGAAGTCGTATCATAGAACAATTTTAGGAAAGGAAGAAAATTATGAGTATACTTCCAATCATCACTAGTGGGCAAACCTTTCACCTTGGAAAGGTCTTGGACAAATTTGTGATCTCAAAATGCCAATGAGCTAAATGCTGTTTGAAATGTTAGAGCTGCTTCCAACATCATATATGTTGAGTTTCAACGAGTCTCCACATCCAAACATACAAGACTCTTGGACTTAATATTCTCAAACTCAATACAATCCTTAAACCATCTCAATCTCCTAGGAGAAGACCTCACATAAAGCACAACTAAACGTATTCTAACGATGGAATCATTCACGTCTTTCAACACCTCTCTCACAATCAAACTCAATAAATGAGCACAACAAAAGTAACACACCTCTCAACACTAGACAGTTCCAAGAGCTAAGTTTGTTTCTTAAATGTTCAATCCCTAAGTTATTTGAGCTTGCATTGTCCATGGTGATAGAAAATACATTTAGAATCTCCCCACTCAATCAAGCATTTCTCAATCGATTTTCATGTAATCTTGGCAATATCACCTGAGATTTGACAAAAATTTAATATTTTCTTTTGCAACTTCCAATTGGCATCAATGAAATGAGCAGTGAGACACATATAACTCAAATTATAGCATGACGTCCATGTGTCGGTCATAAGATGGACTCTTGGAGATGTCTCGGAGAAATATTTTCTCAATTTACTTTTTCTTCCAAGTACAAGTTGTAACAGTCATGCCTCAATGTGTTATGACTCAGGATTACAAACTTCAGCTGGAGTCTATGCAAAAATATATGAAATCCCGCATTTTCTATGAACTTGAAAGGGCACTCACCAATAATAAACACGTTTGCTAGGTCCCTTCGACTAACATCTAGGTCAAATTTTGAAGGACCAAATGAACTACCAACCCTACCAAATTGACCTAAGGCACTTCTTTGCCTTTTATCAACAATTGCATATGGTTATTCCTTACATCTTGACAAGTGACAATGCATCAAATGGGTCCCCTGACTACTAGCCCCACAATAAAAACATTCAGCCTTTTCCTTATCAAGAATATGTTTGAAGTGTTCCCACACCATAGATCTCCTCTTTTTTTTCCACAGTACTTGAAGCACTCTCTCATCCATCTAATAAATTAAGCATTCAACATTAATTACTAATAGCTTTTAAGTCACAAAACTGCCAAAATCTATTCTGCTAATTATATTAGCAACATGTCATTTTTTTATAGCACTAATATGGGATGTATATTACATTCAGATGTATTTATCCAAGTTAATTAGCAAAGCCAGTTCAAAGAACCAAAAGCTCAGAACTCCAACATCAAGCAAACTTTTATTCAGAACTCACTCTTCTGCCGTGATGGAATGAAGTCGCGAGAGAGTGTGAATAAGTCCATAACATTGACTTGGAGAGAGGATGATGCATGAGAGAGGAACGTGAAATTTTGGAGAGAGGACTAGGACGGCGTGGGAGAGAGGATGAGGATGTGAGGGGCATCAAGGGAAAATGATTTCCCTTGTCTTGTATCATTTTTCCCAACCTCATAAGAATACTTTTCATTAACCGAAAAATATTTTTTTTTACAGCTTCATTTTCCATGCCCCAAATGTCAGCAATTATTGAAAATGGTTTTTTTCAAAATATATTTTTCTTAAAACAAATAAAGCCTAAATTAGAATGTGTTTTTCGGCGTAGAATGTGCTTTTGGTGAAAATGTTGTGGACAAGATGCTAGGCGTACTATCCTTAGACTGTCTTCTCACAAGAAAGCCGAATCCTAGTTGCATGATTTTGTCTACAGCACAACAAGAGTGCCATTAGCATAGCTCATTAATATGCCAAGAGGAGAGATGCAATTATGATGTCTCAACTTTGAATCCATCGCCTCCAACTCGACCTCTAGCCCTGCTTCGCAGAGGCGCATCGTGTGGAGGATCTTCACCTGTGGTTGATTAACTGGCTACCGTTCTTGTATAAACTACCGTGGTTCTTGTATTGCTTGAGTTGGATGGTCGCTTGGAAGTCTGTTACTGCTATTTTTCGTCTACTATCATTAGGTGGCCTTGTCTTAAGGTCTTGTTGATAATGTTGGATGAGTTGAGTGATGATATCCTTGAGAGAATAGTCAGGGGAAATCCTATTTTAGAGTCCTTTGAATTGCACTCTTGTAGGGGCATGAAGAACATTAAAATAGATTTAACGAGTGTGAAAATGTTGGAACTTGCCCACAACACGGAGAAACTTTGGGCTCTGCATTTGCTGTCACTGCGCATATCAGGGAATTGGTTTCATTATCAGTCTATGTTCAAACTTGACGACGTATCTTCTTTTGTTGAAGTCAAGTTAGATTTTGTTGTGCCTCGTGACTAGAGGACACGCTGCAATTTGTTAAATGAACTTTTTGAGAAGCTGCGTGGAGTTCCTACAATCACCATTGGCGGTTGGTTGTTTGCAGGTACGAGCTTAGTATTTTTACACTTCTTCTGTTGAATGGGGTCTGTGATTAGCACCATTGTGTTGTATGTTGCCCCGGTTGAGTGACCTCAGCTCTCTGTGGCATTCTAGTATTCTATGAGGGGAATCATTGTGAACTAACGTCTAATTAGTTAAGGGCAAATAGGATGATTCATAACTTTGTCCTGTAAGTTAAAACATAAGACAACATTTTGAACCTTGGAGCTTTTCCCCTTGTTTAATTTTGGAGAAATGGATGGCTCATTTTTGGGACAATGTATGCCACTGGATATTGCAAATTATCGTGGAGCTACTCACCGCAACATTCATCAAATATTAATAAAAAATGTTTCTTGATATTTCATTCTTTTAGTTTATAGAGAAAATACAATTATCTGAAATTATGACAAAGAGTAATGAATCTAGTAATCTTAGGTCGATAGAACCAAGTCATGGTCTCTCATCACATTGGGCTGCTGCTCCATAACACATCTTACATAGTATTTTCAGAATATTTTACAATGCCAATCAATAGATTAACTTAGAAACTTCAGTCAATAATGAGGTTCTCTATCTCATGTGACCGACTAGTAGAAATATCCGATCCTTCAAAGATGACAAGTTTTACATAGAAGACAATCTTGATTCTTAAAGAGATTTGTTCATTGCTACTTGTACTATCCTTATCGGTATTTTCTTGGCTTGGAGATAGGGTCCAAGGATAAAGTATCTGGATGGATTGTAATTTTTGTTATTCTAATTTTGGTTTTTCTTTATTCATGCTTTTTCTATGTTGATTGCTTGTGCTTAGATTCTATCCCTTTCGGAGATGAATGGAGTGTCATCTCTGTTGTTAAAATGTCAAGATTTGACCCTAACTGTGCCATTTAGTCAATGGGACCTTCCTAAGATGGCATACATGCTACAAAGTTGATAGTGCCTGGAAAAATTAGTCATACATCTGATTGGCCTCCCCCTATTGAAAGTTTGTTCCTTTGATATGATATTTTCAGTTCACTTCTTGTGCTGACTTCTCTTTTGCACAAATGTTTAAATGATGAGTTAAAGCTTTAGAAGCACATAAAGATGATAAAGTTCAAACTCTTATTTGTTAAATTGCCCGTAACTCGATCGGTCTACTCAACATCTCTGCAAGGCAACTTTAAGCTATTTTAGTTCATGTCTTTAACTAAATGCAATGTTGTACTGGAGGTTCTTTTGTTGCCACGTAGGTTTGGATCTTGAATGAATAGGTTAGCAATAAGCACCTAGAAAGAGAAGATGTTTTATTGCATGGACGAGTTTAAGAGCCCAAATTGATTAAGACTCCATATAAAATAAAACTAATTAACATCTTCGGTGGACAAATGAAGGTTGTTTGTTTGAAATTTTAGTGACCCAATGAATCTTTTTTTCCTTGTTGACCTACTTCTAGTGTGAAGAGTCTTAAATGGGGTATTCATGTGTAGTTTGAGCTTGATGAAGAATCTAAAAATCGTTTTAACTTTGATGAAGAAGATTTTTTATACTCAAGGAAGGGGAACTTTGAATGTTTGACAAAACATCTCAGAAGAGTTGAGGTTATTAGCTTTGAAGCTAATAGTTTTGGGTAAAAACATATGCTTGGCCTGATTAAATTTATTCTTGGGGATGCACTTGCGTTGAAGAAGTTGATTATCGTGGCTTAGTTGCCCACACAACATGGACAAAAACGTCTTCAAGCCATTGTTGTTCTTTCGAAACTACTTGATGGGAGCCAAAAGGTGCTCAGCTGTCGAAGAGCTTCCAAATATGTTGAAGTTTTCTTCAATTATCTTTTCAAAGAGGTTTCCTTTTAGAAGCATATGACAATCCGGGTTTCTAAACTTGAATGAGCACTACAATGCTCATTTTGATTCACACATGGCAATCCGGGTTTCCTTTTAGAAGCACATGACAATCTGGTCTAGTCTCTTCTTGTACCTTTAGAATCAAGAATCGGAGCGCCCGGCCATCGCTTCCAATTCAAGATTAGTGCTCATTCAAGTTTAGAAAATGATTGTGTAATAAGTTTAAAATGGCAAATGACTGTGTAGTATGTTTAAATTTTGTGGGCCATTCCAATCGAGCATCTTCAACTCTGGTTGCTTTGTGTCAGAGGATCAAGACGAAGCATTCATGAAAAGCTTAGGGATTTCTTCCCAGGCAAGTATTAGTCTTTTTTGCCTTTCAATACTAATTTTTTTGTGCTCTCAAGATGCCGAAATTTCAGCTGATTGAAGTCGTTCCTGAGCTTCATTGACTGCGCTCCTTGTTTTGCTCTGTTTTTTTGTTCATAGTTCTCGAAGTACCTTGTACTCACTTAATCCTCCTTTGTCAGTTCCAACCATCATCAGTGTCCTGTCCAGGACAATTCCTTGTAAGTTCAACAGCTCATTGCCACGGCAATCGCACATCCTCAAGGTAAGTGCTCCTCCGTTCTTAGTTGTACTTCGCGCAAAATAGACCGCGATTATAGTCACTGTTTGTGTGAAAATGGGCCGCGATTGAGTTTGCTTTGATCATGTGATTTCATATTTAATTCTGCATATGAACAACTCGGTTGAAGTACACTTGATTTGTTCTATAAAATGATCGAATCACATGGCAGTGCATGTTCGTAGAAGAAATGAGTTCAATAGCTACTTTGTTTGATGCTTAACCTGGTGTGATCTGATCAGTGCACTTCTAGGCATTCATGTTTTTATTTTATTTTTTTCATGCTTGAGTTGTGAAAAAAAAAAGGAATTTGTCCTGCTCCTTTAGTTTAGGGCTATAGAGCCATTGCAAAAAAATCCTGCCTCCTAGAACTTATTCTTTTTCCAACATCAAATTACAGATTGTCTCAAAAGTAATTTTTTTTTCCGTTTGGAGCCGTCTCTACACACCGACGGTCCAAAACGAGAGCACAAAGACAGAAAATACTATTTCGTAGGTACACAAATAATGGACGAATTCATAGTCAAAAGGTAACTGGATCACCACAGCCATTATCTTGAGCAAGGACACAAAGGTCGACTTAGACATTTCTTACCATTATGAGATGCAGGACAAGCTGTCATTCCAAAAATCTTTGGCTTCTTATAGCTTTTGTGATAAAATTCCTTCAATCAAACAAGTAAGTACCTTTTAGAAAATGAATTGTGTTGAGAATAATGCTTTGAATAAATGAAAAGAAATCAGAAAATCAGCCTCATCGATCTAATTAATGTAATGATTTATGTGCATTTAGCTTATTTGACAAAATTGAGAAATCAACGTAAAAGCTTATTTTTTAAGTGTTAATAATCTTTAGTGCTAAAATAGAGAAATCAACGTAAAAGCTGATTTTTTTTAAGTGTTAATAATCTTTAGTGCTAAAATAGATAGAGACAATCATTTGACAATCACTAGATATCTTTTTGTTTCCAAACATAGAATCTCAACACAATTCATCTTCTAGAGGGTACTTACTTGTTTGATTGAAGGAATTTTATCACAAAAGTTGTAAGAAGCCAAAGATTTTTGGAATGACAGCTTGTCCTGCATCTCGTAATGGTAAGAAATGTCTAAGTCGACCTCTGTGTCCTTGCTCAAGATAATGGCTATGGTGATCCAGTTACCTTTTCTACTATGAATTTGTCCATTACTTGTGTACCTAAGAAATAGTATTTTTTGTCTTTGTGCTCTCGTTTGGACTGTCGATGTGTAGACACGGCTCCAAACGGGAAAAAAAAAATTACTTTCGAGACGATCCTGTAATTTGATGTTGGAAAAAGAATAAGTTCTAGGAATCAGGATTTTTCCACAATAGCTTTATAGCCCTAAACTAAAGGAGCAGGTCAAATTCCTTTTTTTTTTTCACAACTCAAGCATGGAAAAAAATAAAATAAAAACATGAATGCCTAGAAGTATGCTAATCAGATCACACCAGTTAAGCATCAAACAAAGTAGCTATTGAACTCATTTCTTCTACGAACATGCACTGCCATGTCATTCGATCATTTTATAGAAAAAATCAAGTGTACTTCAACCGAGTTGTTCATATGCATAATTAAATATGAAGTCACATCATCAAAACAAACTCAATCGTGGCCCATTTTCACACAAACAGTGACTATAATCACAGTCTATTTTGCGCGAAGTACATCTGAGAACGGAGGAGCCCTTATGTCACGCCCCGAGCCCCACGAGCACGCAACATCCCGCACAAACACAATGGTTGATAAAGATAATGCGACGTCTTAGGATTTGTCGCTGACCCAAATCGATTCGATTAAAGCAAATGCTAGCGAAAACGACACAATAACCCCGATAACAACTAAGCGAGGTAAGAGTATGACCAAAACACTTATATATATTCACATTCTTTATACATCATTCAACTACATCAACCGTGTAAGCGATACAAACTAGGTTAAACACATATAAAAAAGAATCTATGGTTGAAGGGCTGTACTCTAAGCAAAAGATCACCTTAAAATAAAGTACACGCTAAGATCTACTCGCCTCCACTATTGACATCAGGTAGTGGAATCTCCTCAGGGTTAGAATCCTCAGAGTCGCTCACCATCGTAATCTCTCCATCCTCGGAATCACTTGCTAGTGAATTCTCATCGGTATCCATCGGCATGGGAATATCCACGGGATCCACTTCCTCTCTATCTTTGATGACAGCTAAAGCGTCCCAATTGCTGACGATCTCTGATGAGGTCTCAAATCCATAGAGTAAATTGCTCGCTAAACCCTCCTGATAGTACCTCCATACAACGTAAAAATGTGCTCTCCATCGGTCATCTCTCTCGTCCACCCATACTCTAGTAATATACCTAAGGTACGTTCGATCTTCACTGACAAGGATACTCTTCCACTTCGGTCTCTATCTCTCGTGGAATCCCAAAATAGAGCGGTGGTGGTGTTTCCATGATCCTTGTCTAGGGTCTGAAAGGTGGAGAAAAATGACGACAACTATGAGAGCACATCTCATAAGTTTGCCTCCTAAACCCTGCTCAGGACAACGCGTAATCATACGATTAATTCTAGGCATGCAATTAGGCTAACAACTCAACCATGATAATAAATGAGCTCAATAGACAAATGAACATCCAATAGTGATATGATCATGCATTAGAATGCATAAACATATGAGGATCTCGAGGTTCTACCACAATAGAATTTCATTTTCATCTGACCCGTGCTAGTCGCTTCGGGTCATGCCTCAACCCGTGCTAGTCTCCTCACCGTTGGCACTCTTATCTCTCTAGCTACCCTGTGCCAAGCACATCCGGCCACACTGTGTCTCGACTCGTGATACTCGCATCAGGTCGACATTCTTATCTCTCCACTTTTCCCGTGCCATATCGGCATCTCAGGGCCGCGATAACACGTCTCAGGGCTAACATTACTGCTTGACGATCATTTCACACGACAGTTAAAAGCATGCCAAAACAACACAATGCACCTCATGGCATTTATCCACACATGACAAGTCAGAGGCACGCAATTTTAGTCAAGTAGTTTAATTTCAAATAAAATTAATAGGCAATCGATTCACATTCGTGTAATTACTCAACAACTTTTATCAGAAATAGTCGCCTATTACACACAGAGTTAGATGTGCATTCCTAGCCTAGCTAATACAATTCAACCTTAAATTCACATTCTTTTTCTACTATGTGAACAGTAACTCCCTGGAGTGAACAACATTTTTTGGCGTGAATAGTGAACTCTGATCGTGAATAGTATTTTTTAGTGACTCGCAATGCTATTTTCTCACATTTCTCATCCAACACTTCTCTACAACATTTGAAATATCCTTATAATTATTCATCCTTCACAAACAGCCTCAAACGCACAAAAATTTCTATGGGTGAACAGTAACCCGTCGTGAATAGTATCCGCAAAAATAAAACAGTCCGTTTCACCTCAAAACAACTCCGATTCAAGCCCAGTTTTCGCCCTAGCCTTCGTCTAGCGATTACCTATCATCCTACTCAAAATTTAGGAGAAAAAATCATGAAAAATTTAATGAAAAAGTCCATGAATAGAGTTAGGACCAAAGCAGCAAAACTGGGGAAAGACGACTACGCGCAAGGCTGAATCAAAATGAAATTTTGATGATTTATAATTCATGTAAGGCTGATTCTCGCATCAAAATGTCAAGGAAAAAAAGACGAAGAAACTCACAGTTGATCGAAAATTCAATCGACGTGACGACGGAACAGTGGAAAACTATCGAAACAGTAGACTAGAATACAACTGCACAGGGTCTAGTTTATCTTTTGTTGGGGGTGTTCTGGGGCTGCTTTTGAGTTAAATTTTTGTGGAGATATAGTAGGGAAAATGGTGAAGATGAGGTTAAAACGATGTCTCAAAATGACGACGTTTGGGCGGTGAAACGGGCGGCAAAATAGGCGACAGTGGTGGAGACCAAATCTGGCTGAGAGAGAAATTGAAAGAGAGAGCTTGGGCTGATGATGGGGCCACGAAAATGGAGGAGAGAGGGGGCAGATTTTTGGCGAAGAAAAGAAGAGAGAGAGGAAGAGACAATCATCAAGCGTTAATAGGCACACTAATCAAGCTTGGACTTGGTCAAAGATGGCAAGGTGGTTAGGCGAGGTGTTACATGATGAGATGTCATGGTGAGTTGGCGAGATGACGTGGTGATGATGAGGAAGTCGACGCGATGGATTCGACAATGGATGCGACATTTCAAGCAATCGACAATTTTTTAAGACTAGTTGGCTTAGGCAGAATAATTATGGACACTGAAATTTGACGAAGATTATGGTCTAAAACTACCCACCAAACCACTAATAACACTCTAGAGAGCCTAACGCAAACCCAGGGGCAAAATCATCATTTTTTGTCTTTCAATGGCCGATCGAGTGAAACTGCCAAATTTCTAAATCAGACGAGGCAATGTTCAATCTTTTGCAGTGATACTCGCGAAAGTCGATATCCATTTTCGGGACTCGATTCGTGGCCAATTCGACTGATTGCGACTTAGTAAATTCTCAAACTAACGGGCGGCTTTTAGGAGTTACACGTATCGATCTGCAATTAGGTCTACGTATTTACTTCTTAGGTAGCCTTTCCCCTTGGTTAGTCATCTCGAAGTGATTAGTTCCCGAGTGAGATTATGTAGAGCACATTCGATGAAATATCCATTCAGATTACAAATCTCGAAAGTGGGTGTCGCGACCTAAAATATTCGGCCAAATTCCAGGTTAACGGATTATCAAGTTAATCAATTAACTAACCTAATTCACTCTCTCTCATCCTACCGAATCACAACTTTGTTTCAGTATTTAATATGCGAAGATTTTCAATAGGAGTCGCCACTAATCGTTCTTGGTAGGTCGATTAGAAATCAAAGTAATTAAGCGAAGAATTAAATTACTCCTACGAACTAGAGATTCAAAGTCCAGGGACTTGATTACGCTAGATTACTCTAACGCCCTTTCGGTACCATTTTATTTCATGAAAATCATTGAGAATGCAACATTAATCGATTTTAACCTAAGTCACTAACAAAGGTTATCATGCGGGTGCACAAACAATTAATTGAACATCAGAAATCAAGTAAGCTCAGGGAGTATGTGGCACATAAAATATATTTTTTTGTTAGTTTCGTTCTTTCTTTTATGAATGCATGAAAAGTTGTACTATATGTAATGCTAAAGTACTCTAAAATACAATGGAAAGGAATTAAATGTAAATCTAAAAAAATTCAAATGACATGACATAAAATGACGTAGTAAAAAATGACATGACACAAAAATAACATAGCAAAGATGACATGGCATAAAATATGACATGTCAATAATGACGTGGCATAAATGACGTAGCAAACATGAAGTGGTAAATGTGTCGTGCGGATGTGGACATGACATGCAAATACAGATACGACATGCATACGTGTTCAGTAACAGATATATCACAAAAACAGTCAAGGAAATCTATGATTTCACAAATAAGTTTGATAATATAATGTAATGAAAAGATGTATTATAAAAAAGTAGTAAATAAAGATAAGCATTAAAATTCCCTGAAGCCGGAAAGAGGGAGTGAGTTAACGACTTCTGTGCAGTGTTATGACCTCCAGCAGGTGGCTCGGCCTATTGATTTTGGGGATTGATAATGTGAAAATCAAAATACAAAAGATGGAATATATAATATCTTTACACCACCATGTAAGAGATAGAACCTACCGCAATCTGGGGTTTGGATTTTTTAAGCGAAAATTGCAGAAAATTGCAATAATAAAGATAAGCATTAAAATTTCCTAAAATCGAAAAGAGAGAGAGTGAATTAACGACTTCTGTGCATTATTATGACCTCCAGTAGGTGGCTCAGTCTACCAATTCTGGAGTTTGATAATGTGAAAATCAAAACACAAAAGATGAAAATATAGGAGATCTTTACATCACCAAATATGATGCAGAGCCTACCGTAATCTGGGGTTTGGATCTTTTAAGCGAAAAATGCAAAAAATTATAATATGAATATGACATGTGGATACAAAGACATATGAATACGACATGTGGATATAAAGACATACGAATACGATATGACATAATCGAAATTTAAATCAATCCATTTAGGCAACACAATTCTTGAAGATTTTAATGGTTAGGATCGTTACCTGATGACGGATTTGATTGTCGAATTCGGACCTCGTATCACCTTATTGATCAAGATTGTGACTCAAACGACAAGGACGAACTCGTGACTTGTGTTGATCGATAGAGGAATTGATGATGGTAACACCTAATTTTGAACTCTCATTATCTTCAAGATTGCATCGCATCTGGGTCGCGATTCATGCCCAAGCAAGATGACCGGAGCTTCAAAAGAGGTCAATGATGGATAGTAGAAGGGTTGTCCTTCCAGCTCGAAGAACCTTGGGAAAATCGACACCCTTGCTAGTGCAAGGTGTCACGATTGTGGACAGAGACATGTGAACGATTTGTGCCCAAGGAAGACAGGAACATGTTTCAAGTGTGGGTAAATGGGGCATATTGCGAGACATTGTCCGAGGAAGAACTGTGGACCGTAGTTTCAACAGCAAAGACCCCTAGCTGGACCGCAGGCGATAGCTGGTCCCCAAGGAAACCTGAATCAGCCGCCAGCGCAAGGAAGAGTGTATGGGATGCACAAGAAGAAGTTGAGAACGCGCCTAGCATGATTACAGGTACCATTTCTTTGTGTGATCATGTTGCATATGCCTTATTTGATCCTGGAGCATTGCATTCGTTTGTGTCTAAGCAATTTATTATATTAACTAATATTGATGTGAGACCATTAGAAACACTGTTGCATATGGTCACCCCGCTAAAGGATAAAATGATTATCCCGTTAGGATATCAAGGGTGTAAGATATGCATGGGTGATAGAGAAAGATGATTGATTTAGCTATCTTGTCCATGTTTGACTTGACGTAATAGTTGGGATGGATTGGTTAGTCAAGCATGGGACTGTAATAGACTGTGGTAGTAGAATGATCTAACTCAACCCAATGGGTCACTCTAGATTCGAATTTTGGGAATTCAAGGAGGAACCTCTATCCCTTGGATATCGTCGTTGGAAGCGACTAAGTTAATGGATGAAAGATGCCAAGGGTACCTAGCATCTATAGCCGATTCTTCAGTGAGGAAGTAACTTGAGGACGTGCCAGTAGTGTACGATTTTAGATTTTCATATGTCTTCCCGCAAGAGTTGCCGGGACTGCCACCCGAAAGGGAAGTGGAGTTTGCAATTGAATTGGCTCCTTTGGATAAAGCCAATATCTAAAGCGTCTTACAGGATAGCATTGTTAGAGTTGAAGGAATTGAAGGTCCAAATGTCGGAACTACTGGATAAAGGATTTATCCGCCCAAGTGCATCGCCATGGAGAGCTCCATTATTATTCGAAAGGAAGAATAACGGGTCATTGCGTCTGTGCATTGACTATAGGCAGTTGAATCAGGTGATGGTCAAGAATAAGTACCCGTTGCCAAGGATAGACGATTTGTTCGATCAATGCAAGGAGCATCTGTGTTCTCTAAGATAGACTTGAGGACAGGTTATCACCAATTAAAGATCAAAAAGGAGGACATACCGAAAACGGCGTTCAGGATGAGTTATGGGCATTATGAGTTTATGGTCATGCTACCTTCATAGATATGATGAATAGGATATTCAAGGAATTCTTAGACTTGTTCGTGATAGTGTTCATTAACGACATACTAGTGTACTCAAGGAGCTCTAAGGACCATGAGCAGCACTTGAGTATTATTCTACGGACCTTAAGGGAGCACTCGCTTTACACCAAATTCAGTAACTGTAAATTTGGGCTTAATCAAGTTGTATTCCTTGGACATATAATTTCTAGAGAAGGAATCGCTATGGATTCGTCAAAAATTGAAGCAGTGAAAAAGTAGCCAAGATCGACAACCGTAATAAAAGTGAGAAGTTTCTTAGGACTAGCAGGTTACTATATATGCTTCGTGACAAATTTTTTCGCAATAACTAGACCCTTAACACGTATTCTAAAAAGAGAGACGAAGTTCGAATGGACGGATAAGTGTGAAGAAAGCTTTCAAGAGCTTAAAGGTAGATTAACGACTGCGCCAGTGTTAACAATACCGTCAGGATCTGGAGGATTCGACATTTATAGTGATGTGTCACTAAGAGGTCTGGGATGTGTTTTGATGCAACATGGACGAGTTGTGGCGTATGCATCTCGATAGTTGAGCCGCATAAAATGAACTATCCGATGCATGATTTGGAACTGACAGCAATAGTCTTTTCACTAAAGATCTCGAGGCATTATCTGGTTGGAGAAAAGTTTCAGATTTATACGGATCAGCAGAGCCTGAAGTATCTATTCTCTTAGAAAGAGCTGAATATGAGGCAACATTGCTGGATGAAACTATTAAAAGATTATAACTGCGATATTCTATATCACCCTGGAAAGGCGAACAAGGTAGTAGATGTGCTTAGTCAAAAGTCAAGCATAGCGCATATGATGGTCAAAGACTGGACGTTACTAGAGGGGATAAGAGACTCAAAATTCAAGATAGAGGTAGGACACCTCTCGAATTTGATGGCCACCTTGAGAGTTAAACCAAAAATTCACTTAAGGATCAAGGAATTACAGTCTACAGGCCCCAATATTCAAAATATCTTGACTATCGATGTGGTGAAGACGAAATTGGAGTTTCAAGTGATAGAGGATGGGATCCTAAAGTTCAAAGAACGTTTGTGCGTGCCAAATAACAAGGAATTAAAGGAAGAGATTCTGACCGAAGTGTATCGTAGCAGTTATAGCATTCATCCAAGTAGCACAAAAATGTATCAGAACCTACGTCAGTACTACTAGTGGAACGGAATGAAGTTGGATGTGGCCAAACATGTGGTGAAGTGCCTGACATGTCAGCAATTTAAAGCACAACATTGCAAACTTGGAGGACTGCTACAGCCGTTGGATATCCTAGAATGGAGATGGGAGCATGTCACGATGGACTTCGTGACTGGTTTTGCCAAGGAATCAAAGGGGCAACTATTCGATTTGGGTTATGGTCGATAGGCTGACCAAATCTACACACTTCATAGCAGTGTAGAAGGACTTCACTTTGGAAAAGCTAGCTGAATTATATGTACATCAAGTCATTCGTTTGGATGGAGTACCAGTTACCGTCACATCGGACCGTGACTCTCGCTTTACTGCGACATTTTGGAAAAGCTTGCAGACTGCATTGGGAGCTGAGTTGAGGTACAATATGGCATATCACCCACAGATCGATGGACAATCAAAAAGGACGATTTAGACACTGGAGGACATGGTGAGAGCAAGCGTGATAGATTTCAAAGGTGGATGGGAAGAACAATTACACCTGGTGGAGTTTGCGTATAATAATAGCTATCAGCAGAGTATCAGAATGGCTCCATTTGAGGCACTACATGAAAGAGCTTGTAGAACTCCAATCTGCTAGGATGAGATTGGTAAAATGAGCATAACGAGGGCCAGAGTTAGTTCAGTAGTTTGTTGAACTAGTGAAGGTGATAAGGGACAGACTGAAAACAGCTCAGAGTCACTAGAAAAGCTATGCGGATAGGCGACGTAGGCCGTTGGAATTTCAAGTGGGAGATCACGTATTTTTAAAGGTGTCACCAATAAGAGGTCTATCTCGACTCAAAAAAAGAAAAGAAAAGTTAAGCCCGAGATTTGTAGGCCCATTTAAGATCTTAGAAAGGGTTGGAACATTGGCATATCACCTTGTGTTGCCGCCAAATTTGTCTCAAGTGCATAACATGTTCCACGTTTCGATAGTGAGGAAGTACGAGCCGGACCTGAGCTATATACTCGATCATGTAGTCATTAAAGTGGATGACCGAGTCTCATATATAGAGAGGCTTGTACGAATAGAGGACCGAAGGAAACAAGTCCTAAGGAACAAGACAGTGCCCCTAGTTAAATTAATCTGGGAGTATCATGGGACAGAAGGTGCAACGTGGGAAAGCGAGGATGAAACGAGGCAAGCACCCCCACTTGTTTGTGTGATTAGTAGTGTTAGTGGAATGAAAATTACGAGGATGAAATTTCTTAAGATGGGGAGTTGTGATGTCCCAAGAATTCGGCATCCAAAATCGTAATAAAATTCAGATTTCATGGGATGAGGATTTATTTTTGGGCACGAAAATAAATTAGCTGGAGCGTCGGTCCGAAAATTGATTATTGTTCGATTGTGTCGAAAGAAATTTTCCGTTTGCGTCGAGGAATTTCTCGTTCGCGTCTAACTTCAATCGAGTCTAAATCCTCATCGCGCAAGCCTGAAAAATATACCCATTCATTATGCAAAATTTCCACCCTATCTGAAAGTTTCTAATTGCATTCTTTCCCTCAAATTATGTACGTAAAGACAAGAAATTTATAAAGTTTGTGGACCCCTTTTCTTTGTCTCTTCTTCTCTTCCTTCTGCCAGTTAATCAACCCACGTACCCTATTAAATCTCCACTTCCATTTTCGGCTAAGCTAGAACTTCTTCTTTAGATGGATCTGGGGCTGCTCTGCTCCACTCTCTAGGCTGAGTAGCCTTTCCCCATGCAACTGCCAACTTTATTTCCCATGTAAGTGAGATAAAATAGCATGATTTGAAGCCATTAGCTCCATTGTTAGGGTGATAATCTCTGCTGCAGCTAACTTCTTCATCTTCTTCTTTCTGCTTCAACTTTCTTCTTCTTCCTTTGGTTTTCCTTCGCTGGTCTTGGCTTTTGCACACATGCTGCCCCTCTGTTTGTTGCTGTTGTAGCCGTTGGTTTTCTCTTGCTTGGCTGCTATTAGACTCTCTCTTGGCTGCTCGCTGTTACTTCTCAGCCAAGGTTTGCTTGCTGCACCTTCTTTTCTTCTTCTTTCTTCTTGGGTCTTCCCCCTTGGATGGCTCTCTCTCGCGCCACTGCTTCCTCTCGGCTGGCGTGACTTTGCAGCTACTGGATCCTACTCGGCTGCTGCGTCTTTCTTCTTCGACAGCTACTGCTGCACCACCACTTCTTCTTTATCCCATTTACTAGGCTGACTCGTGCTGCAGCTACTCACCCTTCATTCCTTCGGTTGGCTATGCTACTCGCATTTACTGCTCCAGCCCCTGCTCCAGTCGCTGCAGCTCAATCTTCACTCTCTCGACTGCTTGAATCCTCGGCAGTTGCTGCTTGCTTCGGCCAAGGACTCCTCTTTGCCGCTTGCTGCTACGTGTTGTTGCTATCTTGCTACTGGAGCTTCACTTTCTCAGGTTGCTCGTGAACCTTGCTGCTGCTACTTCTTGCTCCCTCGGTTGGAACCTGTCGCTACTGTTGGAGCATTTAGCTCGTGAGCTTACCACGCCGCCTCAGCTGGCCTCTCGAGCTCATCGCTACAAGCTCCAGCCACCCCATCGCTCAACTCGGCCATTGCTCCGTCCAGCCGGCCGCCGTGGCCCCAACTCATTGTCGTTCAACTGAGCCACCTCACCACCGTCGCTTGTCCATGTTCGCTATTCTGCCAAGCTACAATCACTCCGCCCTCCTCGAGCTCGAATTTAGGGTGAGCACATTTCTAAACTTAACTTAAAATGTCGGTATGCTAGGGACTTCATTGGGAAAAATTTATGATGAAAATTGATTTCTTGGACGTCGAATGTCGATTATTTGCTGTTGGTCATAAAGGTAAATTGGTCTTTTTGTGGACTCTAGGACTTGTCATGTGTGCTGGATTTCTTGCCCTCGAGCCTAGACGACTTAGAATAGAAACCAGGTCCTGAAATGCGAGCTTTCGTGATGTGTGATGTTTAGTTATTATGTTCAATGTATTTTGACATGAAATGTGTGCCCATATGAAAGATTGTGAGGCAAATGCATGTGACAAAATTGGCTTGTATGAGTATTTATGGGTCGAGTCAATCGAAGACTTTGTACTGCTCATCATCGATCTATATACTGGCATGAGACATGCGCATTTGGCAGAGTGCGTAGAACCGTGCGGGAAGGTCCTGGCAGTGTCTAAGAGGCCACTGGGAAAGCGGAGCGATAAGGAGGTGCCGATCGCAGTGCTATTGAGCCACGGTCATTGCACTTGCGCCTGAATGTGCTCGGCATGGAGTAGTTGGAGTAATAAGGGTGCCAACTTCTGTGTGTTTAGACACGAGTTAAGGCACGGCCTAAAGCGTCTATGACGCGACCAGGTTCGTAATTACTATGAGCCACCAGGAACCCCAAGAGATCATTGAACATCTGCATCTGCATCTGTATGATCTAAAATTCATAATATTCATGTGACGATTTACATTCTAGCATTTGGTGTATGCTGCTTTCTAAATTGAGTTTAGAGGTGTGTTTGTTGAGTTTCGACTCACATTTTGTGGCCGATTGCCATTTCAGACCATCGACTATAGGTATGAACATTCCTTGAATCCGCCATGGGATCCCTCAGGAGATTGAGATCGAGATAGTTATGTATCCTGTCGTGGACAGAATTTTGTATGAGAGGTATAACTGTACTTTATGTGTCGACGAGGGATATGAAGTTTTGATCCCTCATAGGTACAAGGGGTGGATGAGTCGGAGGGGTCAGGAAGAGTAACGGGATCTTTTATAAGTTTAGATGTCCCAGTCTTTTGGATGGGGCCGATAGGTCTGATGAATGCGCCTCCTTTTGAAGGCGAAGTTGTAGACCCTGAGTCGATGGATGTGCTGAACTCAGATGGGGATGTGGTGATGGAGATTGAGGGAGCAGATGATGTGTTTGTTGAGCCGGTGAATGGCGAACTTGGATCCTCGATATCCGAGGAGTTTGATCCGGAGGAGTGGCCCTTGTTAGAGGACGAGTAGTCCCTCGATGATGCATAGATGGAGATTAGTGACCTTTTTGGTTTGGCCTATTCCCTTTTAATCTTGGAGAACTCATGTTTTTGAGGTTCAGATGATAGTCTTCCCCACGTTTTATCGAACCTTTACTGTTATATGTTATGCTATGTAGATTCGACTTTCTCTATCTCTTTATCCTATATGCATTTGTGTCTGGGGTTTGTGCGCTTTCCATTATCGCATTTGATAGCCGTCGTTTGGCTTGCGTCAAGTCCTAGGCCGTCGTTAGTGTTAGCCAGGCGATAGGCGGATAGACAGGAGGCGGGATGTTGCGCGTCCACTGAGTTCGGGGCGTGACATAACCTAACCCTTTTTGTCCCTACTTGGGATCCGATGGACCGATACACTAACGGAGAGGTAGTGGACCCCGAGCCTAACATCGAGCCTGACTAATCTATCGAGACTGACCTGTCCAAGGCCTCGGACGATGTCCAAATGTCTCCCTAGCTGTAGGAGTATGGCCATTTTTTGGAGAACTCAGTTGATAATGAGCACGAGGGTGGAGTAGCCCCGGTTTTGGAGTAGATGAGTAGTTAACTCTTCTCGATCCACCTACCTTTTTGTTAGTGTTAGGGAGCCGCCCCGAGAAATGAGATTGTATCTATTATGTATAGCTCTGTAGGGTTAGCGATCCTCTACTTTTGCTAATGTACTTAAATATTTGGTTAATCTAATAGATATGGAATTTCCTACTCTGATATCCCTATCTATTTTTTAGTCTGGGAGTTTTAAACATTTCTGCTTGCATAGAAATTTTCGTTTGGTCATTAGCATGCCTAGGACGCTATTCTTTTCGGCCTGAGGTGTTTAGTAGGGATGGCACATGCTAAGGACATGGACATTTGTAATATCCTGTTCTTGTAATTTACGTAGGTAGATATAATTGCCATTGATTTTTCGGAGAAGCTGCACTTTCGATAGAAGCTCCCCATGATTAAAACTGCTATAGAGGTCTATCCCCCACTTTTATTCCTTGTTTTGCAAGTTCTATTTTAAAGCTATGGATGAATGAACAACAGTGAAGATTGATCTTATAGATGTTGTATAACCGCAAGGAGTTTATATTGAGATCACGTACTCAAGTCTCTTCTCGACCCTCAGATGAGGAGACAAGTGATATCATCAAGAAGTCGAACAATGTTATTTGTCTCTTTAGTTCTTTTGGCTCAATTATAGTGGAGATATATTAATCTATAGTTTTCCATTCTTTAGTATGCTAAATACTTGCCTTTAATTGTGACCCCAAGCCTCTGTTAGCCTCTAAAATATGTGAAGGGATGTAGTGTCACGCCCCGATTCTCGAGCATGTGCTATCCCTACCAAAACGCCTCAGGTCGGAAAGAAAAGCGTCCCTAGCGCGCTAACGACCAAACTAAATTTACGCATACGGCGGAAATTCTATTTCCATGAATTTTAACTAGGTATTTTTAATACACCAACAAAGCATATGATCGCTAACCCTACGGAGCTATATAGCATAAATACAACCCCATTCTTCGGGGATGGCTCTCTAAACTGGCAAAAAGATAGGTGGGTCAAGAAGGGTTAGCTACTCATCTACTCTCAAAAGAAAGGCTACTACTCCATCGTCCTCATCCATCACCTTGGACTTGAAAAAAAATGTAACCGCGAAGGCATGAGAAATAAATCTCAGTGAGTTAATGACCTAAGCCTGGATAAGATGATAATTCGCTTAGGCGTCCCAATTAATAATATCTCACAACAACCAATACTTTTATAAAAATACCAGCCAATTCAAATCTTCTCTTGAAATTGATTTATTGGTGGTTAGAAGTTCATTGCACACGACTGGTGTGACTTTACATTACGATTGACAGTATCTTCTGATAGTCCATAAGATTCGTACGATTGACATGACACGGTACTACCAAGAAAAATAGCACATGACTAATGTGACAAAGCACTATGACTGACAGTGTCTTTCGATAGTCTGTAGAATTCGTACAACTGGCATGAAATGGAACTACCATGATAATATCGTACAACTAACATGGACCATATGACGGTACAGATTTTAAGACCCTTATGTTGTTGTGTTTCTAGCTGTTCCAGGCCCTCATTACATATATGAAAACATATCATACATGCAGCAGAAGAAAATAAATTCAAATGACGCCCCAGATCGTCTTAGAAGTCCCTGTATACTTTAATCGAAAAATCGAACTTTCTAAAGCAAGTTTAGAAACGTACTTAGAATAATAGACGTTGAATCCAACTTTGCTTCTTTGTTCTCGAGCCCAAGAGATGTCGGGCCTCTAGTTCAAACATGCCCTGACACCTGTGCGACCTTAAAGAAGAAGATTTGGAGAGACGGCCCTCTGATTATGCAAGTAATCCTCGCGGTGCCTCGATATGAACCCTTCGATTTTCAACCAACGGAAACATAACCTTTGTATATCCGAATTGATTGATTCTTGAGCTCACTTTCTCATGAAGTCTAGCACATGTATGTGTAACTCTCTCGGGTTTCTAACCTTGAAACCTTAGGCCACTTACCTCTATTTATAGAGGGTGAGTTAAGGAGAGAATGAGGGCCCGCCTCACGTAGTGGCCAATGGGAGGCAGCCACGTACGCTGCTAGCTAGCCCACGTGGCTAGCTGGCTCTTGGTCAAAGGCTGCAAGTTGTCGCCTTTGACCAGCCATGTGGACTACCCCAAGGGGCGGTGGTCAAAGGCAGCAATTTTGCCACCTTTGACCAGCCCTGTTGGCCAGTCTTGGTCGCCCAATTGGGTGGCACAAACGTCGTCATTTTGGGTGGTTCTAGACATTCTAGGCTTAATGTCCCTCAAGTTTCGTGATCAAATCACATCATTTGACATGCTAAACGTGTCTGTCAACCAAATAGAAAATCCTATCCTACTTTTAACATTTCAAGGATAACTTTTCTTATCCTTTCTTTTTGGATAACAATCCTTATCCAATAATGATGCATGCATGATGTAACCATTACATCATCCATGACATCATCATGATGTTATGTCTATGTCATCAATTTTTTCCTTTAGTGAGCTTTGGAAAAAGGAAACAAATCCAATCTGTTTTAACTCCCTTTGACTATCCAAATAGTTCTATCGCATTCTGGCGATCCCGTCTTTGTTATGGATGTTGCCAAATGTCATTTAAGGCATGTGATATCCCTAGGTTTACCCCTGAACTAGCGGTAAGATTCCTCAAGGAATTGATCGTCCCAAATCAATCCTTAGATCCCATAAACCGTGAGTGACGTCTAACAACATATCACGGTTACCCAGTTAGAATGAAGTAAGAGGACAAAGTGAACCTGTTGGCCTTGGTTTGGTGTTATTCAGTCCTTTTGTCTTACCATATCTTGATCGAATAAGGGCTATGGATATCTGAGTCAAACCCATAGATTCCATCATATTCATAAATCTATCTGACGTGCATTCGGCGAGATTCCTCTCAGCTTCTGCCTTGGCCAATGACTTTCTAATGCACTATCACGCATAGATTGCATAGGACATTAATCTCATCTAATGATGAGACAAATCCCAACTGTTACCCAAGGCTGTGACTTCGTATATGGAGGATGGTGACCATCATGCACAGAGGCGGATCAATGATCGGTCAATATTGTACCCATGAACAATAGCCATTCAATATACAAGCTAGTATTACGGCTCAGGTCTGAGGACCATTAACACACTAAAGCTAAGAGCGATTGAGACATTGACCAAGTACGAAGCCTCCATGTTACTCAATGCTCTTTTGTCACGTTCAGTGGATTCGATCGAACTCGTTTCGATACGAACACCTGTGTTCCAACTTAGACGTCTAACGTCCGATGACTTGTGACTCGTCATCCCTATTGGGTATTCAATACTCAATAGCGAGGCTGCAAACACTCTGATCTCAACCGGCTCGTGGATGCCCAATCCGCATCCACGATTCTTCGACCAAGAACCAATTTAAGGATCAGAGACTAACTGATGACCAGTTACACATATTCTTGACACCTCAAGAATGGGTATTAGTTTCAACTGATCTAATGGACATTATTCATCTAAAATAAAAGGACAAGATGAATAAATAAGCGTCTTACCATTAATATGATATAGATAGTGTAATATCTATGCCATACATGTGACCATCACATTGTTGCTTTAGGGCATACTCCTAACATATGTGACCACCTTCATGAGTTATAAAATCACTCAATTTTCGATTTTTTCCAACTGAACATGAATAATCAATTTATTGTTCGGTCTAACAGAAATCACTCCAATTATTTGGCAGTCCCATATCGATCTCGACCTCAAGCAATCGGCCACGAAAATATCATGACAATTTCAATTATTTAAATGAACAATCGCCAATGGCTACTAGACTACCAATCAGGCAATCAAATAATTTATCGATCGCTCAGCACTAATCCATCTCTTGCTCGCGATCCCAAAATCAGTTAATCAATCATTCTAATTTTCTACTAGCCATAGATTACTTCGGTACTCAGTCTAACTTATTTAATCATGGCCATTTAAATTAAACCTAGTCTTTAGCTAATCTGGCCACGATTAGACTACTCGGATGTCTAATTTAACTAATTAATTTACTAATTTAACTCTGAATGAAATTAATGCCTTAGCCAAGGATTAGAGGCTGACTCACAAACGTCGTCTAAAATGGCGGTAGCGACAGCTAGCAAGTAATAGTGATGAAAATGACAAGGCTCTTAGCCGAATAAAGCACAATTGACAACTCACAGACAACCCGACGAAGCACGGCGGCTGAGGCGAGTTGGCGATTGGCTGAGGATGGGTGAGCTAGGGCGAAGGGGAGTTGACGGCGAGCTGAGGCAGTGGGTAGCTGGAGCTCGCAGTGGCGAGGACGAGTTGTAGGAGAGGCCTGAAGGAGAGGACGCTGTGCAGTTGAGTAGGGCGTGGCGCAAGTAGGGGCTGGAGGGTGAAGAGTCATGCAGTTAAGCTTGCACGACGTGGCAAGACAGAGTGGTGCGGGTGGCAACGGGGGAGCTGAGCAGTCGGGCAACAGCAGCAGAATCCAGCAGCAGTAACACCGAGCAGCAGTAACAGCATGAGCAGTAGCAAATTGAAGGAGCAGCAGCAAACCAACAGCCGAGAGAAGAAAGCAGCAGCAAGCCTCCAGTCGAGCAAGACCGAAGAAAAGAAGCAGGAGCAAAAGCACAGTGCCAAAGAAGAAGAAGAAGAAGCAGCCGAAGACCAGCCCAAAAGAAAACAGAAGGAAGACAAAGAAGAGAAGAAGAAAGGAGCTGAAGCAGACAGGAGCAGTAGCAATAGAGGGATGTGTAGCAACTGAAGGTGAGCAGCGACAGCAGCCTTGGTGGCTAATGGAGGAGCTAGGCGTGTTCACGATGGCAAGGACGAAGCATAAAGCAGCCAAGGCAGTAGCAGTAGCAGCCGAGAGTTCACGAGCGGCAGCAGAGAACAAGCCGCAGCAGCAAGTAAATGGGAGCAGTAGTAGCCTAGCAGAAAGAAGAAGAAGAAAGAAGCTGAAGAAGAAGACGTGATGACTTCTTGTGTGAACAGTGGATTTCAGAGGTTGATGGCTAAGAAAGTCAGCCTTGCATTGGGAATGAACACGGCAGAAAATGATGGGTGAGAGAGAGAGAGAGAGAGAGAGAGAAAGAGAGAGAGAGAGAGAGAAGTGCACAAGGGGAGTTTCAACTGAAAAAAATGAGAGGGGAAATGCGGGCAGTTGGTCAGCAGGAAGAGGGAAGGAAATAAAAGAAAAAGGGGTCCAAAAATTTTGAATTTCCTTGTCTTTTAGTATATAATTTCAGGGGCAAAAGTGTAATTGGAAATTTTAGGACAGGGTGAAAATTTTGTACAACGAACGGGTATATTTTGAGGATTTATGTGACGAGGATTCGGACACAATTGGGTTTGACGCGAATGCGAAATTTTCAGCGTAAGCGGAAAATCTTCTTCAGCGCGATCAAACAAAATTCAAATTTTGGACCGACGCTACAACTAAATTAATATTTGCGTCTAAAAATTGATCCTTTTTCCACAAACTCCAAATTTTATTACAATTTCAGATTTCGAAATTTCGGAACGCCACATGTAGGGAAGGATAAAAAGTGTGAAAATTTAACTAGGATCTCTTTTGGTTTTTCTGTTTTTAGAGAAAAGAGAAGATTAATTTTTGTTGCTGCCATTCTCGAAGGCTTATAATGGCATATATGCCCTTTTCGTTGTTGATGAGTGAAAGGCAATCGAACGCAATTCTCTCTCTCTCTCTCTCTGTATGTTTATAAGGATAATGAACTTTATTGGCTCAAACATTGACATTCAGCAAGGGAAGATTATACTGATAACAAAACGAGCATAACTATTTTTGTTACAAAAAGTCCACAGTACCATAGACAATTATTATTGTTGCTACCATGTCGACATTAATCTTGTTGCTATTATTATTATTATTCCACACCTGCCGCGGCGTTACACGGTTTTTCTTTAATCAGCAAATTGAGAGGAGCATATATTCCCCCAATCAAACAAATGTTTGTATTAGAACTAAAGGTTCTCCATATTAGCGATAGTTTTCCCACCAATAAACCTTTACAATTGCAAAAACAATGGATTGTTGTCCATTAAAAAGGAAGATATGTTGCGTGATCTTGTTCCTCTCCAAATGGATTAGTCGGTGTAATAAAATCGAAAACATTTTAGTCTGCCAAATGGAATCCTCAAAAATAGGGGCAACAAATCACGGATTAAAAATATTTCTTATTGATTGACTAAACACTTAATTATTGACTACTGGACCTTATTTTAAAGATGATTTCATAATTTTAACAAGCATTTTAGCTTCGCTTTTTTGACTAAATATAAAGATAGAGATGGGCAAGTGTTTTCTTCCGATGTTTTGTTTAAGGATGTCGAGACACATAGACATAAGAGTGGGACATTGTTAGATGCTTAGAAAAATAATTGATCAAATATTCATATGTTAACAGATTAATAATGATGGTTCTGACATATTTAAATTTTGTCTTCTGCGTTTTCTAGCTTGATTAGCAACATAAGGTAGGTGAAACGCGAGGAGTTAATCTGAAATACTTTTCCAACTTTGTGTGGTTAACGATTTACTAAATTCCATATTAACTGGAGTTTTAATTTCACAAAAGAAACTATTTATGCATGCGATCATCAAGATGCAAATACTTACATTGCTTATAGCGATGATGAAAAAATTAGAAAAATATTTCAACTCGTAGTTGCCAGTGAATAAAACGGACATTCTCTTGCTATTTCAGATAGAAAGAATTAGGACTATACCCCAAAAAAAAAGCCTCAACTTTAGCATCTATCCTGATTATATGCAAAAAAATAAAAAAAATTGTCTCATAAAAATTCCCAATTTTTAATTCTGTCCCAATTCTACCGGCTTAATACCAAAAAAATCCCTAAATTTAGCATATATCCCAATTGTATCCAAACTTGTTTTGTCTAATAAAAAGCCCTCCACTTTTGCTTTTTTCCAAATTCTACCATCATCATTCTTCCATCCGTAATTAACATTAGTTAATCCTACATGGGTTGAATTTTCTTACCGAACTTAACAATAAATATTTGAAATTCAGAAATAGTAGGTTTCACGGGTGATGGAATTTGAGATCATTCGTCCAAATAATCAGATCTCCACATTTAGCCATTCTTTGGGCTATTGAGTGTCGGGGATAATTTGAAATGCGTTGTTTTGAGTAGCTTTGTATCTCCGGGCAATATATAGGGGAAACGGAAGAGAAGCTAGGGGTTTTTTCATGTTAGCTTTGCTACAGTGTAATTCATTAATGACTTGCCATGTAAGATTAATTAATTGTGATTATTGACGGAAGGCTAATGGTGGTAGTATTGGGACAAAAGTAAAAGTTGATGATTTTTTATGAGACAAAAAATAGTTTTAGATATAATTGGGACAAATGTTAAAGTTGGGGTGTTTTTAGGTATTATGCCGATAGAATTAGGACAAAAGTGAAAGTTGATTTTTTTTTTTTTTTAGTAGTAGGCCGGTAGAATTGGGACAAAAGTAAAAGTATAAGGTTTTTTATCAGACAAAAAAGTTTTTGATATAATTGAGACAAATGCTAAAGTTGGTGGTTTTATTGGGTATTGGGCCAAAGAATTAGAGTAGAGGAAAGGATTTGATGAGATATTTTAATAAATCACTAACATAAAGATCGACACCGATTAAATCACGTGAGACTGTATAAACTCGTGGAAGATAGTCAGACATAGAGTGAGCTCGCCATCTTTTGGAATGGCTAATGCACTTTTGATCGTGTTTCTCAATACTCAGTTACAGAAACATTACAATGTATAATGTATGAGGGTTAAAGACCCGTGCTATGCATTTACGTATGGAAAGAAAATGAGCTATTTTGTATGAAGTGGATTCAAGGAAATAATGGCAACTTAGAAAATCTAACCGTCAGAATAGAAAAGGAAGTGAGTGGTTCGTATGAAATGGGTGGCATGAGATTAAGAAAAGAGGGTAAAATTAAGAATCTAAAAGTGAGACAAAGAGGATTAGAATTGATATTTTAAGAAGTTTTTAAAATCATGTAATTACGAATTCTTCAGATTATTAATCAATTGGAAGAATGATTAACAGGGTATGTAAGAAATTGCACACACTTGCATGTAAAGAGATAATTTGTTAAAGACTGAAATTTTAAATTGAAACTCATGAGATATAACATAATATTATGAGATCACGCAATTGCCATCAATAAAATATTTGTAAAGCAACTAATCAAGGATACTTTAGTCTCTCTCTCTCTCTTCCAACCACCTGCACCACGCGGTCAAACACAAAAAAGAAAAAATACGCACAACAGAATGGGGGCGAAAGCGCTCACGCAGAGAGCGCAGATGTATAGATTCATGTTTGTCAAGTTAAACATTGTCTACATTGATCTTGCATTTCTTGAATCCTAAGCATGATGACTTAAACAAGAGTTTTTTCGGAGCGAGGTAGCCATCTTGTTGGTGTATTTACTTTAGTTAGCCAGCGTGGAACATCGTGGGACATTGCACTTAGGGGCGTCGTTGGACCATGATAATCATAATATAGAAGTCGATTCTAGCTTAACCTAGTTTGTGTATTTTTGCTTTAACTAATACTTCAAATGAATTCTGGCCTGGTTGAGATTACAGGGGGCAAAATTAGAATCCATATTTTTGCCCATAGTTAACGGTGTGGGTGATTTCTCGTACATGGCCCTAATGGGTTTAAAAAAAAAAAAACCTTTCTTTGTCCATAACCTGAACTATATAAATCCATGAAATCAATGGTAACTCATTATTTTGATGAATTATTTCTTTGAATAGGAGAAAATTATGTAAACATTTACTTACAATCTCACTTAGCAGATTCCATTGTGGAAGGCAAAATGACTTAGCCCAATAGAGAAATCCCAATGAATTTGGCCTTTCAATACAATAAAATAAAAAGCCTCAAGGGCACCATATTCTAGAAGTCCAGAATTGTTTGGGATTTAGAAGTAAAAGAAATCATTTTATCTATTTATACTAGGCAAATTAAGTTTTAAAAACATGTTAAAGTGGGTCGTAATAGGTCTTAAATTGGTTAAGAATTAATTCATTTCAAACCCATCAAGTGGAGTCGAAGATGTCATTTTCTTGGACAATCTTTATAATATTTTATTTTATGTAATTTTGTAATTTTTATAATAAGATAATTATTTATTATTTTTTTGTGACCTTTTTTGGGCTCCGTATGAAAATGGAAAAAAAAAATAAAAAAGAGAAAAGATAAATAATTACAAAAAATCAACATTTTTTAATAAAAACTATACAAAATCTCTACATCAGTACCAGTCATACCATGTAGGACGGGTCTGTGTCTACATTAGTGATTTCCTGTTAAAATTAACTAAAATGATTAAATTGACAAATCGCTAAAAGGTTTAGGATTAAATAGGAAAATTGAAATGTTGATAACTGAATTGACACAAGTGTAATAGGGTTATGACTTTTTTGGCATTATTTGTGTATTTCGTCACAATACATGTGTACTTTCCTAGTTATTTATGTGCATTACAATCTTTAGATTTTTTTATTAGTTTTCTTTTATTTAGTAACAAATTTTATTTAGTTGATTTAATATTTGAATTTGATAAAAAAAAATCTATCCAAGTAAGATATTCTTATGAAGAGCTTAAAGTAGGTTAAATATTTTTGGTATGGATTTGGATGTGTTTTAGTATTATAGCTTGGGTCAGGTTTCGGTTACTAAAATTGTCTTACATAAAAATCAGTCCATACAGGTTAAATGGACCAATTTGGGTAGGAAATTTTTTATCCCACCCAACCCGACCAACCGATTTGATGGGCCTACCACTTAACTAAAAATTTTTTGTAGTAATATGATGCAAATTACTTTATTAATTTAACAACATAACTTGTATATTCATTAGGTGAATATAGCATCAAAAACATGAATATCTCCACGTGAAGCGGTACAAACTCGTGGAAGATACTCAAACATATGGTGAGGTTGCCATCCTTTGGAATGACTAATCCACTTTTGATCATGATAAAATTTCAAAGGAATATGTCAGTGTGTTCCTCAATAATCAATTAAAGAAATATTACAATTCATGATGTATGAGTGTTAAGACACGCCTGACTATGCATTGCCCAATTGACAAAAAAAAAAAAACGTCTAACTTATCTGGTGTAGTGCGACTCGTATGTCCAGAAGCTTCTTATACTGAGCGATCAAGAAATTATTTCCCTACTCATTAAATGCATAAATTTATAGGTACCGCCGGAAAAGGGGTGAATTAGTTGAATGGGCTGCTGCCGCAAGATTACCGACGAGGTGGGGGCCATTCACAGCCCTTTGCTGTCGATCTATATTAGATGGAATTGAGCACATTACAAATGGTCAAGGTGAGATATATACATAGACACACACATATTGAGTTATTTGCTAAAACTATTCAAAGAAGTAAGAAACCGATAAACGGCATTTCGAATTGATTAATGAACTTTGAGAATCTTGTTTATGGCAGTGCAATTTTCAACACAAGTTTAATATGTGCTTCATCTCATGTACTTCCAGTGCATGATTTTATTTGAGAATAATCTGACTGGAACAGGAGGTGAATAATTGCACCACTGAGAAATGGATGGTATCTTATTGGTAAAACGCCACTAAAGTTATGTTAAAGAGACTGTCTAATCACGTGTCAATCATAATTTGGAGTACCAAATTTATCTTGCTTGGATAACAATGTTGTCTGAACTGGAATTTTTGACATCACGAGATATTATTGTAGGATATTAGTGAACGGGTGGGCTGCCTATTACCCTCAATGCACGTTGTCGAAGAATCGAGGGAAATCTTGGGATATGATTACGTTTTGCTCCCATTTATTTTATTTCCTTTATTTCCGAATCTCCAAGTTACGAAGGAGATCATTAGATTTAGAAAGTAGGAAATCATTTCCTTTTATGTTTTCATTTCCTTTCTATTGTATAACTGCCCTAGACTCTTTTTATATGTTATGTTCAATGTAAGAATATAAGCTATAAGAAATAGAAGAAACTACTTTGCTTCTTTGAAATCTACATGGTATCATGGCTGATGTTTTGAATCGGGCTCCTACTATGGTGAAAACGATGATGATCAGAGCTCTTAAGGACACCAATTTAGGTGTCGTGCCAGAGAAAAATTCAACTGATCTCTCTAGACAATTGAGTAGTAGTGCAAAGCAATTCTCCCAGAACTCCAACTTACTATTAACTGTTCACCAATTGAATGTCCAAAATTATTTGGAGTGGGCTCAATCGATGAAATTAGCAATCAATGACAGAAGGAAGCTAGGCCACTTGACAAGTGAGGTAACAAAACTAGCAAAAAGCGATCCTTATTGGAAGACTTAGAGATCCGAGAATTCCTTAGTGTTTGTCTAGTTGATCAATTTCATGAAGCTAGCAATAGGAAAATGGCAACTATTCTGTAACGCCCCACAACGCTACATCAAGGCTTACTCATTTCTCGCTCTCTTTTTATTCTTTCAAATAATCGCATGTGGAAATGATTCACATCCCTAGATAAGTACAACAACAAATAGGGATAGCTAGAAAGGAGATCAAGAATCATTATATGGCAAAAGGTCATTTTATTAATTTATTGTTAATCCTAGGAAGTACGTATTTACAATCCTGACCTTATGGCCACTTCCTACGACCATGAAAAGATATCGGGCCAGGGTCGGGGTTAACGCTACCTGCAAATACAACTACTCCATAAAGGATCCGTGTCCACGTCCTCTGCTTAGCACCAGTAGTCGGCAAGGATCTCAGGGTCCTCATCCGAATCTGAGATCGGATCATCCACTTGCCTTAGGTCCTAAAAATGATTAACAATAACGGATGCGATAAATCTCAGTGAATTAATGACCTAAGTCTTAATTAGGAGGTCAACTTAATTTGGATGCACCTAATTCATGTAATATAGTTCATTATTCATAAGCATACCATCAAATAATTATAGGCAATCGAATCTTTCCTTGACATGCAGTAGACATATCTTTAAACATGATATGCAAAATGTATACAACACAACTAAATACTCATCAGCATCCTCATACTTAGTACACTTAGACGCCCTTCAATCATTATTGCCACTCAGGTATTCATTCAATCAATTATGACCGATTGAGGCCACGCTCGTACTCACACGAGGATCTTCTGACTCCACCAAGAATTCATTCGATCAATTATAGCCGATCGAGGGTATGCACGTTATCATATAGGGGTCTTCTGTCTTAACCAGGTATTTATCCATTCAATCAATTACAGCCGATCGAAGGCACGTCCATCCCATATAGGGGTCTTTTGGGTTATCTAGGAAGTTATCCTTTCGATCAATTACAACCGATCAAGGGCACACCCGTCTTTCTACAAGGGTCATCCAGCTTATCCGGGCAATTATCCTTTCAATCAATTATGGCCGATCGAGGGCATACCCATTTCTCTGCGGGGGTCATCTGTCACGCCCCGCCCCTCTCGAGCGACCACGCGACAAGACCTCCGATCCGCGAGCCTCGTCGAATGGCCCAACTGACCTGCGATCGCCCAGGAAAAACATCGCGGCCAGACGACGGCTTAACGAAACACAAGCGAAAGCGTCTACTCAACTCCCGACAAACAAACAGGCAGGTAGATAGATAGATCGACAGTAGCCAATTCAAAGTTTAAACTCACAACCTATTTATATACATGACTATTATATACAATATTCACACACATTTACATAGATATAAACATATGGCCAAAACCTATGGAACTAGCTACCAAAGAGAAACAGCCCTGACAGTGGCACACTCAAAAATGGTGCTCAAGTGCCATACCCCCAAAAACTAACAACCAACCCCCAACCCTAGTCCGACTCAGCTCCGCTATCCTCCGAAGACGGCAGCTCCTCGGGGTCAGACTCCTCAGGTTCCACAAACTCGGGCTCAGCAGCCAGCTGCTCCATATCTGTTGACACTTGATTTTTAGCCAATTTTTACTTTTTCAAAAATTCATAAAAAATCAATAAAAAATGAGAAAATTGAAAAATCAACTTTGGGGACCTCAGCCTAGTCTGGGAAACCAATTTTGAGCAAAAAATAATTTTCCTTTTTTTTTCATATTTTTCTGCATTTTATTTTCAAAAATTCATAACAAATCAATTAAAAGTGAGAAAATTTGCAAAATCAACTTTGGAAACCTTGGCCAAGCCTAGGGAACCAATTTGGAACAAAAAATAATTTTCCTTATTTTTTGCATTTTTTAATATTTTTCAGAAATTAGGAAAATAATATAAAATTAATAAAAAATAGTATTTGAGGCCAGAAAATTACCAAAAAATAGTCAATATTTTTTATTCAATTCTCCCTTCATTTTGGATGAATAAATTTTGAAAAATTAGTTCTGGAATCTAGGGTTTCTTTGTTAATTTCATTTTTCAGAATAATCAAATAATTCTAGAAATTCCATTTTAGCTTTTTAATTTTCCATTTTTACTTTTTTAGAGTCGTGTCATCCTCCTCTATTTTTAAAAATTAAAATCCAGTCCAAAATCCCTCAGAATTGTCCAATTTTGCTAAAAAGGGCCAAAATGCAATTTCTGAATTTTCAAATTAGTCCCTAAAATTACTAAAAATGAAATTAAAAATTTTACGGGGACTGAATTGAAAATAGGGCGATGTCACCCCCTAGATTTTGACCTTCTGAATCCAATGGTGGCAACAGTTTTTGCAAAAAAGGACTCTAAAACTTTGGATTTTGCAAAATGGGTGGTCCTCGGGTCAAATTGAAAATTTGGGGCTTTTGCACAAATACTGAGAATTGTCGGCCAAAAACACCATCTTCGAATAGATTTGATGCCCCTGAGCCCAATTCTGGTGTCAATTTTGGAAAAAAGTGAAAAATTTGGGGTCAATTTCAACAAAATGAGCAACTTGGGTCGGTCGGGTCAGACCAGATCCGACCCGACCCGACCCGAACAACTCCATCATCTTCCTCGGCAAACCCTGGCGCGCCTGTGATTTGAAAAGGAGAAATCCGAGGGAGATTTGCCAAGATTCTTGGCATGAATCAAAGGGAAATTCGCATTCGGTTAATGGGATTTTTCCAGAGAGAGATTCAGGGGCTTCTGTTGAGGGAATCGCACGGAAATTTGCAAGTATAAAGAGAGGAGAGGGTACTCTGTTTTTGGGGAGAGGGAGGCCGAAGCTTTGAACACGGGTCAAGGAGGATTCGGAGGGAATCAGGCGTTGAAACGAAGTTCGGAAGCATCGTGAAGATCAGACGAACACAAAGAACTGCCCAAATCGTCACCTCGAGCCCGAAAAGTGTAAGTGCCATGTTCGACTTCGAGCTCGGCCTTCAATGGCCGAGCTTTGTTCGCTTATCTATTTAATGTTGAGTTAGGTTCATTCGACCTCTGGCTTTCTCCTGATCTTGCCCATGCCTCTTTTTCTCATGTTCACTACATAAACCTCTGGATTGAACCCCCTGAACTATCCTGGCCTGAGTCGACTTCGTGAGCTCATTCCCCGCGAGGCTGAGCCAATCCATGCGCCAGGTAAGTTTCCTTGCTTCCTGATGATGCTTCATGTCTGACCTGTGTAGCCTGTTGACGTATATTTGCTAAGTTCCAAATTGTCGCCGGAGTAACGTTCGGCCAAGGATGAAACGGGTTTCCTTGTTAGGTTTAGTCACCCCAAAATCGTAGAAATGTGTGTTAGAAAGGGGGTAGATCGTATTCCAAGCGAAATCGTGGCTGTTTGGCGAGGCTTTTGCCATATTTGGGGGTCTCCGGCAATTTTCCGGCGAAGTCGCCGGTGACCGAAGGAGCTCCGGTCGTCTTCTCCGGTAGCGAATTAGGGCTAGGTGATTAATCAAAATCAACGGCCAGGATTCAACTTATAGTCCAATCTCGACCGTAGTTCTTGTGTCCGAGACGGAGGGCTAGATTTAAGACGCGTGGACGATCATCAGCCGTAGGATTAGAGTAGGAGGAAAATAAAAAGAGAGAAACAAAAAAAAATTCAAAAATTCTGAAATTTAGTCCTAAAACTATGTCGTTTTGAGTGGGGCTTAGAGTAGTGGATCATGGGCCGGGTCAGGCTTAGTGGACCGGGTCCATCAGACCCGGTCCGCGTAATAAATAATAAATAAAAATAATAAAAAAATATAATAATAATCCAGAAAACCAAATAAAAATTAAAATAATAATAATAATAATAAATTAATAAAAATCTCAATACGGCGCCGTTCCAGTTTAGGGTTTTAGGGCCGGGTCCTCGGGTCAACCCTACCCGATCCGGAGAATAAAAATAAATAAATAAAAAATAAATAAAAAGTAATAAAAAATCAGAAATTATAAAAAAAAATAAAAAAAATCTATAAAATAGCAAAACTGTGCCGTTTCAATCCCGGGAATAAAGATAATAAAAAATGTCTAAAAATCGAAAATAAAAGGAAAATCTTAATAAATAAAACAAAAAATAAATAGGAAAAATCATAAAAAATTAGGAAAATCTTGGGAAAACCGAAAATCAGGGAATAATTGGATAATATATAATAATCAATAAAAAAAGGTTCATAAAAATCATAAATACAAAAATGCAGAAAATATAAAAACAGATAAAAATTACAAAAAAATTTCGAAAGTCTCCAGAAAATTAAGAAATTCCGAAAAAATGATAATAATTCGTAAAAAAGGTTAATAAATAAAAAATAAAAAAATTTTAAAAGTTCATAGAAATTTTAGAAAATTTGTCAGAAAATATGGAAAATTTTTTGAAAAAAAAAATCAGAAAAATTTTAAAATCAAATCCCAAAAAATATAGAAAATATCCAAAAATAGGAAAAATCCCTAAATTTCACAAAACATTTCAAAAATTCTAGAAAAATAGTAAAAAATCAGAAAACATAGAAAATGTCCAAAAATAAGGAAAACTCAGAAAAAATCACAAAAAAATTCTGAAAAACGTCCAAAAATAGAAAAAATCCTTAGAAAATCATAAAAACCAAAAAAATTCAAAAAAATTGGAAAAATTCAAAAAAAATGAAAATACCCAAAAAATCCCAAAAATTCTGAAAACTAAGGAAAAACCACATTCAATTAGTTTAACCCATTTTTGACCTCCCGAGCCCCTAAAATGACCATGTTGCCCTTCCGGTCAACTTGACCCAAATTTCTCTAAAGTACTCCAGAACTTAGTTGACATTTCCCCTAGGTCTCTGAAACTCCTCTAGGCTCGTTTCGATTTGTCTTGACTTAACTTGATGTGATTCTTTTATTTATTGATTGTGCATTTATTTCTATTATTGTGATTGATAGGATAGATAATCCCACCTGCATGAACCCCTTAGAATCCTAGAGCCTACCTTACCCAATCTCGCCTGCATGAACTCCTTAGATTAGGAAATCACCCAACTTAGGTACCGAAAGGGCGTCGATAGCAATATCGACGTAACAAAGTCCCCGAATCTAGATCTCTGGTTTTCGCAGAATCGAACGATTCTCCCAATCGTTCGATAGGGTTTCCAGTCATACCCTCCAATAAATGACTGGTGGCGACTCCGATGGCATGCACACTATTCACATGTCACCTGACCACACTAAGGTCGATCTCGATCTGAATTTCCTGACGCGATTTGGTATGGGCCAGGGAGGCCCAGAACCCAATCCTAGCAATCCATTAGCTCCTCGGGCTCGGAAATCTCGGGAGGGTCGCGACAGACTGGCGACTCCGCTGGGGACTTAGTTTAACCCATTAGAGGACTTGAGCCGATTAAAAGGTTGGGTGCTTTCTAACATACTTTTCTGCAGGCGCTCTTGAAGGTGAGGTAAGTCCACTAACCAAATGTGTTAAATGTTCTTGCAGATGGGAGTTATAAGGGGAGGAGTGATGCTAACATGTTTTATGCAGGATTGGAGTTTGGGATTGTTTGTTTATTTTCTGCAAATTAGAAGCGCTGTTTGATATCAACTGCTGTGCATGCCTTGCATACTTTGAGGATCACGACACTTGCACACACAAGCGCCTAAACCCAAGCCGCGAAACACTCTTTTTAGGTCACCATAGATAGGGATCGGTATGCAAAGCCCTAGCGTTTGATTGCGCCTGGGTTGACCATATTCGATCCCGCTCGCTATCTGAATTGATGATTCTTCCCACTTGACGTTCGATTGCGCTTGTGGGCAAAGTCGTCGGATCAGATAGTGGGAGCCTTTTAGGTCCATACCCTGTCCCTTCTTTTATTTTCTAGAGTCAATTCCTCACTTGTCTCATGCGCATGTGAATTGGTCGGTTGGTATACCTAAAACCAAAACATAAAAGGGTCTGGTTGGTAAGGCTTTCTTATTTTAGCTTATAATTCATTTAATACACTTTAAATTCATATCATACATCATTTCATGAGTGAGTCGTCATCTTGATGATTGGTCTGAAGGCCATCTTAGGATAGAAAGATAATTTTCTACATACTTGAATTTTTGGATGTTGTATTTCCGCATCCCCCTCGTCCCCTTTAGACTTGATGTATTAGGGATCTTTTGAGATGTATTCGCATATTTTCCAATTCCTTTTCGAGATCTTTAGATAGGCAATGGCTTTCATTCCAATCATCGAGGGATCCTAGCCAATTGCATGATTTCTTTAGGAGAAATACGGATTAAAATCCTCTACTGACTTCTTTTGGTCAAATAGGAGACTTTAATCCTTATTTCACCAAAAGAAAATATGGAATTGGGCTAGTGCATTCACATTGCATCTCCATTCTGCATTATAACCCGTGGTAATTAATTTTAGCATGTCATTGCATATTCAAAATAGATGGGGAAATCGGATATTAAGGTCATCCCAGTCCCACGCAAGGAGCTTACAGCATGGTGGAGCCGCCTCAGCCCAGACGACCAAGCCTACGTCGAAGAACGTCCCGCACCTGCCCGGAGTGGAGCCATACACACCAGGACACATGGACCACAGCCAATTGAGGAAGACGAAGACCCGCAAGTATGGGATTTGGATGAATCGGAAGTCGCCAAGGATGCCTTAGCCTCCAAGCGCCGTCGGATGAATAGACGATTTCCCCATTTAATTTTGCTTTTGATTGTAATAGGATCATGACATTTTCATATATGATCATTCATCATGGTTTTCTCAAAGTAAATAATCACCACGGGTTATTCACCTTCTTGATAGTATGCTCATTCACGCTTAATGAGTAGAAAGACCGTTTGCATGAGGCTAAGGCTCATGATCGAGTCTTTCCTCTCATTAACCACGTATGAACATAATATCGAGAAGGTTTTAAATTTCTGTACTTTTATTCCTCGCGAGTTCCTAACTCACTATTTTTAAAGGTGAAATTCTGTAGTCACGAAGACCCGCAGCAAGACACGAAAAATGGCGGAAGAGCTGACTACCAGAGTGGCTGGCCTCGAAGACCAGATCAACATGATGGCCGCCATGATGGCGGAAATGAAATCGATGATGACAGCTGCTCAGGAAAAGGCTCCAGCTGCACCCGAAGCTAATCCCACCACATCCACCGATTCCGACACCAACCAGACCACTAGTACCGAGTCTGAGAAGGAGGCACCCTACAAGGCCCCTCCACCTGTGATTGACCTGGAGAGGGAGAAGAGAGAGAAACCCCCGGCTAAGACCGAAGAAGGCGCGAGGAGGCTCGCGAAAATCGAAGAGTGCTTGAGCAGCCAGGGTTACGAACTGGCCAGGTTCGACAAGATCTCTCCATTCACCAAGATTGAAGTCCCGGCCGGGTATAAGGAGCCGGAGTTTGTGAGGAAGTATGACGGGACGGGCTGTCCCCGGGCTCACCTGAGATATTACCTGCGCAAGATGGCGCACTATTCGGACTATGTCCCGTTGCTAATGAACACCTTCCAGGAGAGCTTGTCAGGCGCCGCGCTGGCCTGGTTCATCGAGCTGGACATGGAGGAATACGATAGCTGGGAGGATCTGGCAGAAGATTTTCTGCACCAATACAAGTTTAACACAGCCACGGCGCCGACCAGGGAAGATCTGCTGAGAACCGAAAAGAGAAGCGAGACCATACGCACCTTTGCTCAGAGGTGGCGAGCTATAGCCACCCAGGTTAAACCACCCATTCCAGAAGAAGAACTGGTGGACTTGTTCTTGAAGACGCTACCGCTCGATTATTTCGAGAAGCTGAATACGTCGGGCTGTCAGACCTTCACCCACCTTGTCAAAGTGGCAGAGCGTCACGAATGGGCCCTGAGAGAGAAACGTGTGCCAGAACCATCGTTCAAGCGATCCTACCCAGCCAGGAGAGAGCAAGAGAACGTAGGAGATGTTGCATTTGTACCGAACCCCCCGAAACCGAAGGAGTTTCCAGAATCCACCCCCACTCACGGTGGGACGTCAGGATCAGCCCCGAAGAAGTTCGAGGCAAGGAAGAAAGCCCGCCGTCATTCACACCACTCCCCCGTCCGCTGTCAAAACTACTGCCCACGCTGTTGGAGGGGCACCTAGTCGCCAAAGTGCCTCCAAGGCCAAATCCGCCGAGGTTCCCTGGGTTCGATGAGACCCAGTCATGTGTCTACCACATGGGAGAGAAAGGACACAACGTGGACAACTGTCTGGTGCTCAAGCACAGAGTGCAGGCGCTGATAGATGGAGGACTACTGGAATTTGACAAGACAGAACCGAACGTGCAACAGAACCCTCTGCCAGATCACGGTAGGGTGAATGCCATTTGGGATGAAGGCAATACGGATGAGCTGGAGTGTGTGGCTGATACGACCAAGGGCATTGATAACGGAAGTTCGGGAGAAGCCCCATGCGAGCACGGGCCGAACGAAGAACGCGCCGTCGAAGAATCTGATGAGGAGTCGGATGACGAGGACATCCGTCGTAAGAGGGCACACGAGGCCGACAAGAAGTTTCTACGGGAGGCCTTAGGAAGGGAGATATAGTAGACACCTTGGGACAGGATAGCGGAGGCTACAACTACCGGGTGCTTTATTCTGTCCCGCCGAGCTTTTTTGTCAGAACCGAGGAAATCGTCCCCGATGGTTGGGGCGGCATGGATGACCCCGCTAACGAAGAAGGATTAGTGGGTGCAGTTGATGAAGCGACCCCTAGCCACGTTGGGCCCGTGAAGGAGGAGGGCGGTTTAGAAATCCTCGAATGACTTGATGAGGAACCCAACCAGCCTGTGTGAAGAGGCCCCATCTTTCCCTTTTTCTTGATGCATTTCAATTCCTGCATTTAGATTCATGCATTTAATTTTCATTCATTAGTATCCTTCCTAAAACCACCCTTGGATCTCCGACCGTTGGTCCAAGTAGTGTAGGCTGTAATGCGGTCCATTTTCCATCTAATAAAAAGTCTCACGAGTTTTATCAGGGACATGTGGAACAACAAATCGGCCCAATGATGATACTCGGCTTCAAACCTTTGAAGCTTGAGGGCTGATTTGCCACATGATCCCTTATTTTCCTGAAAATTTTTAGGAGAGCGAGGACGTCCGATGAGATGAGGACTGATCCCCCTCCTTCTTCTTCGTTTTTCAAAAATCACTTTTAAAATGTTTTCAAAAAATCATGCATCTTTATTAGTGTTAGCAAGATACTAACCATGCTTGTAACATTTCGAGCATACCATCCCTCACATGCATGACAGGTTATTACGTGGCTCAGACTGTATTGATAACTTTTCCTATGGAATTGAGGAGGAATATGATGATGACACCAGAGACATCAGAAGGGATTGGGGCAGATATGAGAAACAGAAACCCTTGACCGAAGAGGACACTGTCACAGTCAACCTCGAAGATTCTGAGAATTGGAGGAAGGTTATCTTCGTCAGAAGTATCTCGGTTTACTAAACTCCTCAAGGAATATCAAGATGTGTTCGCCGGATCCTATGCAGACACGCCAGGTTTGGATCCAAATATCGTCGAGCATTCGCTCCCAACAGACCCGAATGTCCCTGCTAAGAAACAAAAGTTTCGACGCACGAAGCCAAAGTTATCTAAAAGATCGAACAAGATGTGATGAAATTGCTTAAGGTAGGATTCATTGAAGTCATCGCTTACCCCGAATGGATTGCCAATATTGTTCCGATGATGAAGAAGGACGGAAAGGTCAGAGTTTGCGCGGACTACCACGACCTGAACAAGGAAGAAGACAAGGCCAAGACCTCATTCATAACGCCATGGGGCACCTTTTGTTATAGGACATGCCTTTTTGGTTTGAAAAATGCTGGGGCAACCTACCAAAAGGCTATGGTGGCTCTATCCCATGAGATGATGCATAAGGAGATAGAAGTGTATGTCGACGACATGATTGCAAAGTCTAAACTGGTCCTTACGAATATTAGCCCAGGCCGAACTTTCGGAGGCTGAATGGATCCAACAGAGACATGAGCAGTTAAACTTGATTGATGAAAAACGACTGAAGGGTATATGTCATGGACAGGCGTACCAAAGGCGGGTAGCCAAGTCATTCGACCGCAAGGTGAAGCCCAGAAGTTTTACAGTTGGGGATTTAGTTGTGAAGAATATGCTCCCTAATGTTCCCCATCCCAGGGGCAAGTTCGCACCGAATTACGAGGGTCCATACGTAGTGCAGAAGGTTTTACCAGCTGGCGCTTTGATCCTTTTGAATATGGACGGAAAGGAATTGGCAAATCCTGTAAATGCAGATTCTGTCAAGAAATACTACCCTTGAACAAGACCAGGATTTGGTCAGTTCTCGTGCCCCACCGATGTCTGAGCTACATCGAGATCCACCACACGCATTTCATGCATACACGCATACACTCGCATTATTTTCTATGCTGCAGGTCCAAGAGGAATCCCCAGATGGAGGAAACGACTCAAACGACCTTGCCCGAATCAAAAGATCATGAAGAAGAAGAATCCACAAGACACGCTGCCTACCGGTGCCCCCAGTTCGCAGTCAAGGGTAAAAGTTGTATCGTTCCAATTCCTTAATTTAAGAACGGATGCTAACTCCCAAAGCGCTTTATTCTTCTCAGGTACCTCCAGCCACTGCGAACAGGTAAGTATCCCTTACTCTAAAACTCTCCAATCTGCCACGTCATGATGATCAGTAAATCACATCATCGATGAAATTCGTGGAGTAATTTCATCTGCATTCTCATTTGAAAATCTCCGAAGTTATCCAGGAAAACCTGATGCTCGCATGCATCATGAATCCCCTGTGAGGGCTAATGTTGATGAAATAGAAATGAAATCTCCAAATGAGAACGATCAAGTCTGTCATGCTGGAGTAGACCGAAATCTGAGGGGCCAGCCATGCCCAAACACGTCCCTACACACTTGAGAGAACGAGTGAAAGAAAGGCAAGATAAAAACCTTTGTCCGTGAACGTAGGGACCATTTGCAGTGATTACATGGATTGAAATGACGGAAGGCATGTTCATTTCTTTATCCTAAACACATAATAATCCTTTGCAAGCCCATTTGAGCCTGTGAATAGAGAATTCAAAAAAAAACCCTGTCAAGAACCACCCCACGCTGGGGCAATTTGGAGGTTCATTGGTTGATTCCTAGGAGAAAAGATCAAAATAAGGCTTTATTGTGCTGACTTGCATCAACCTTTTCGTGGTAACTCCAGGTGGTATCCCGTGGAGATTTGAAACATCAAAGTGAAGGAGAGCAATTCATTTCTCTATCCTACACACTTTATCTTTTGATGAGCCAATTTGAGCCTGCAAATCTTCATTTCAAAAACCAGTTGGTGATCACCTCCCTACCCTGGGGCAATGCATATGACTCGCCAATAAAAGCAGGACACCTGGTGAAAGCAAGGCCAAAGTCCATCACTGAAAAAGGCAATGATACTTGAAAATCAGTCGAAGAAAAATACAATGAAAATGTCAAAAGGCAATAGGGCTGATAAAAGCAAAGTGCCTGGTAAAAGCAAGGCCAAAGCCCTTCATAGGAACAAAAGCCATGGCACTCGAAATATAAATAATGTGTCAAAAAAAAAAAAAAGAAATCAGTTGTCAAACAAATAACAAAAAATATAAAGAAAATGTGGAGCCTAGTTGAGTATAAGTATCCAGAGAACATTTGGGGGCTCAAGATATAGATTTGACCCCCGGCAGCAATGGCAATTGGTAATCATGCAAAGGTGATCACCAACATATCATACTCTTCACTCTGAAAATGGCCTTTTCAAGCCTACCCTGAACCAATGTTACAACCTATCCCGAAAGCCTCTCCTGATTGAGACGTTTCAGATCAACACGGGATTTCACACGAGAGACTATGCCTAAGGGAGTAAGTACAATCTGGTCTTATCTGATCTTCAAGGTTCTTGATTTGTAAACCCGAAGAAGTCGCTTTTAGAATGTTGATTCTTTTCTGAAAACCTCAAGATGCCTACCCATTGCGTAAGCCTTTGACCAAGCCCATATTACGGTCCCTTAGAAGACCTTCTCTGATCAATTAGGTTGTATACACTGCAAATAGTCCCGAAATTCTTGACATAGGTTTCGAGTTTTCGTTTGAGTGTTTATAAGAATTTTCCCCAGTGAGAAAGCAAAATCTCTCAGAAGCAGATATCGTGAGAAGTCCTCTCGGATAAGGGTACTCCAGTCGATACGACTGATCGAACTCATCTGGTGATTCCAAATTTATTGACTCGAAATTATCCTCACACGGGATTTTGATTATGCACATGAGCTATAAGATGTCTTGGGTAACTGTCTTATATCCCATTGCAACAGTTTCATATGGCTCACATGAGCACAATTCATTTTGAAATCTTGAAATATTCAAAATATCAAAAATCTTCTAACTTTTTCCAATTCAGCATGACAACTCGAGTTGGAGTTCTGCAGACCTTCTGGTTCTACCTAGGTCTATGAAGGACACCCTCTTTGTAAAGATTAATTGGGTTCGAAATTTTGCAAGGTGCGGATCCTCTCAGACTTTCAGACGGCACCCAAGAAGAAAGGTAACCTCTATATAATTGTCCACCACTAAGTCCTTCCTACAGGCACCACTAAGTCCTTCCTACAGGCACACAAGTCCTTCCTACAGGCACCACTAAGTCCTTCCTACAGGCACCACTAAGTCCTTCTTACAGGCACCAAGTCCTTCCTACAGGCACCACTAAGTCCTTCCTACAGGCACACAAGTCCTTCCTACAGGCACCACTAAGTCCTTCTACAGGCACAAAAGTCCTTCTACAGGCACACAAGTCCTTCCTACAGGCACCACTAGTCCTTCTACAGGCACAAAGTCCTTCTTACAGGCACCACTAAGTCCTTCCTACAGGCACAAAGTCCTTCCTACAGGCACCACCAAGTCCTTCCTACAGGCACAAAAGTCCTTCTTACAGGCACCACTAAGTCCTTCCTACAGGCACAAAGTCCTTCCTACAGGCACCACTAAGTCCTTCCTACAGGCACCAAAGTCCTTCCTACAGGCACCACTAAGTCCTTCTTACAGGCACACAAGTCCTTCCTAGGCACCACTAGTCCTTCCTACAGGCCAAGTCCTTCCTATAGGCACCTAAGTCCTTCCTACAGGCACCACTAAGTCCTTCCTACAGGCACCACTAGTCCTTCCTAGGCACAAAGTCCTTCTTACCACTAAGTCCTTCCTAGAGGCACAAAGTCTTCTTACAGGCACCAAAGTCCTTCCTAGGCACAAAAGTCCTTTTTACAGGCACCACTAAGTCCTTCCTACAGGCACAAAGTCCTTCTTACAGGCACCACAATCCTTCCTACAAGCACAAAAGTCCTTCTTACAGGGTATCCTTCTTACGGCACATAGGTAGAATCCTTTCACAGGAATTCTGCGTGGACCTACCATACGGGTCAAATCTAAATCAAATATTAATCAGTAGAATCCTTTCACTAGGAATCTGCCATGGGTTGACCTACCATACGGGTCCAAGTTCAATCACCCTAAGGCTTTCTCATAACGAATCCTTAGGTCTTCATACCAGAGCAGTCAATGGCGACGCGAGGTAAGCAGGTAAGTTCCAGGTAAATCTCCTGACTCTTTCTTCTCCCTCTCTCCCCACATCAAAGTGAGCAGCATTAAATTTGGACTTAAGCTTTCAAGGAGGAAACTAGAGTTGGATGTCACGACTCTTCATTTTTCCCAGTAGAGTCGGCTAGATCTCAAGTGTCGTCTTGTCTTTGAGAGTGATCTCTCACGAGACCCCTCTCAAAGAGGGGCAGCTGTTGACACTTGATTTTTAGTCAATTTTTATTTTTCAAAAATTCATAAAAATCAATAAAAAATGAGAAAATTGAAAAATCAACTTTGGGGACCTCAGCCTAGTCTGGGAAACCAATTTTGAGCAAAAAATAATTTTCCTTATTTTTCGTATTTTTCTGCATTTTATTTTCAAAAATTCATAAAAAATTAATAAAAAGTGAGAAAATTAAAAATCAACTTTGGGGACCTCGGCCAAGCCTAGGGAACCAATTTTGAACAAAAAATAATTTTCCTTATTTTTTGCATTTTTTAATATTTTCAGAAATTAGGAAAATAAAAAAATTAATAAAAAAGCATTTAAAGTCAGAAAATTACCAAAAAATAGTCAATATTTTTTTTAATTTTCTCTTCATTTTGGATGAATAAATTTCGAAAAATAAGTCTGGAATCTAGGTTTTCTTTGTTAATTTCATTTTCAGAATATTTAAATAATTCTAGAAATTCCATTTTAGCTTTTTAATTTTCCATTTTTACATTTTAGAGTCGTGTCATCCTCCTCTATTTTTCAAAATTAAAATCAAGTCCAAAAGCCCTCAGAATTGTCCAATTTCGCTAAAAGGACCAAAATGCAATTTCTGATTTTTCAAATTAGTCCCTAAAATCACTAAAAATGAAATTAAAAATTTTCTAGGGACTGAATTGAAAATAGGGCGGCGTCACCCCCTAGATTTTGACCTTCTGAATCCAATGGTGGCAACAATTTTTGCAAAAAAGGACCCTAAGACTTTGATTTTGCAAATTAGTCCCTCGGGTCAAATTTGAAAATTGGGTTTTTATGTCAATTCCTAAGATTCATGGCATGAAAATGTGCTTTTCTAATAGTTTTCATGTCACAGAATCCAGTTTTGGTGTTTAATTTGAAAATTTTGAGTCTAGGTGGGGTAATTTAGGGAAAAGAATATTCGGGTCAGCCGGGTCGGATACCCGACCCGACCCGAATGACCATCGTCTTCCCCAAACGGGGATTGCGCAGAGAAGGGGGAAAATCAAAGTTTGAATCCACGCGATTCTCGAACAGAAATTGAGAAATCTGGCAGTTTCAAGGTTGTTTTGGTGAAGATCAAGTGAGAGATTTACGCGATTCGGCTGATATGGGTCTGTTAGGGAGAATTTTTGAGTATAAAGGAGGGAGGGAGGCTCTGTTTTGGGGGGACTTTTTTGGAGAGTTTTTGCCCGAGAGATTGGAGAGTAATTGAGGACGAAGGCCAAATCAACCTCCATTACCGTGCTGCCACAAGCTTTCTGGTAGACTGAGGAGCAAGAGGCGTTCCACGCGCAGTTTCATCGCGAAACAAGGTAACGCCATTTCTGCTCAGCTCGAGCTCCTGTAATGGCAAATTTCATCCCGCTGGTTTTCCTTTATAATTCTGGAGTCAATGCATTCCTACGCTCGCACTGACCACATCCCTGCCTTCCTTTTGCATTTTTCGTCGCATAAAAACCCCCGACCCATTTCCTCGGTCCCGAGCCTGTCGCGAGTTCATACACTCGCTTCCAGCGTCAAATAGCGTCGTACGATTTGCAGGGAAGTTTCTTATGACTCATGTTATGTTTGCTGATGGATTACGTTGCAAGTTTAGAGTATTGTCTGCAAGTTCATGGTTCGTCCGATCCTTGCTCTCTGCCGCTCATGGTTATGTAGATTCGGTCGGTTTCTAGGACCAAAATAATACAAAATTGCTTTGGGGGAGCTGTTGTTTCGAACTAGGATGAATCTAGGGAGTTTCGCACGGGTTTTGAACCCGATTTAGCCATCCCGGCGAGGCTCCGGCGGCCTACCGGCGACCGAAGCTCCGCCGGTCATCTTCTCCGATTAGAATTTGACCTAGTCAACGGCGAGATTTAGTCATCTGATCCGAAGGCTGTAGTCTGCCACGTGGCGAGTCCCGGACCATAGGATTAGAGGCCGGCCGGAAAATAAAGTAAAATCTGAAAAATTTTAAAAAATCAAAAAAAATTTAAAAACTACGTCGTTTTTGAATTAGGCTTGAATAGCGGGCCTTGGGCCTGGGTAGTGGGCGGGTCTATACGACCCGGTCCGTATAACCTAATTCGAAATAAAAGTAATAATAAAAAAAATCAGAAATCAAATAAAAAAAAATAAAAGATAATTAAAAGAAAATGAGGAAAACCGATGCGGCGTCGTTTAACCTAGGTTTAGGTTCGGGCCTCGGGATGGGCTCTCGGACGGGACGGGTTGACCGACCCGGTCCCAAAAAAAATTAGAAAAATAAAATAAACAATAAATAATAATAATAAACAAATAAATAATAAAAATAAAAAAAAATAAAAAAATAGAATAAAAAATAAAAAATTCTAAAAAATCTTACAAAAATTTAGAAATTCGGGAATTATGAGAAAATAAATAAAAAAAATAAAAGTAATAAAAATCACACAAATCATAGAAATTTTACAAAAATTTAAAAAATTGTTAAAAAAAAAAGTGAAAATTTTAGAAAGAATAGGAAAAATATTAGAAAATAAGATACAATAATATAAAATTCCAAAAATATATAGAAAATATCTAAAGAATAGGAAAATCCCTAAAAATCATAGAAAAAAATCCAAAAATTCAGAAAAATAAAAAAAATTCTAAAAATGTCTAAAATAAGGAAAGTCCTTAGAAACTCATAAAAACCTCAAAAAAAATCTCCAAAATTTCAAGAAATTTTTTTAAAAAAAATTATTTAAATACCCGAAAATTCCAAAATTCCTAAAAAATTCAGAAAAATCCTAGAAAAATCCAAAAAATTCCCAAAAAATTGTGGAAATCAGGGAAAAACTACATTCAACTGGTTGACCTGGTTTTCGCATTTTGAATTCCCGAACTTTCCAAAATGACCATTTTGCCCCTCTGGTCAATCTGACCCAAATCATTCCAAATCACCTCGAACCATCCTGGAACTAAATTGACGCGTTTTCCTAGACTTTTAAGGCTCCCTTTTATTTGTATTGACTGATTTCGACGTGATTTCCCTAGTTGCGCATTTATTTTATTATTGTGATTGATAGGATAGGTACTCCTATTTGCACGAACCCTTTAGACTTTTTAAAGCCTACCTCACCCAATCTCGCTTGCATGAATTCCTTAGATCAGGAAAATAACCCAACTTAGGTACCGAAAGGGCGTCGATAGCAATATCGATGTAACGAAGTCCCCGAATCTAGATCTCTGGTTTTCGTAGGATCGAACGATCTCTCCCAATCGTTTGATAGGGTTTCCAGTCATACCCTCCAATAAATGATTGGTGGCGACTCCGATAGCATGCACACCATTCACATGTCACCCGACCACACTAAGGTCGACTTCGATTAAGTTTTCCTGACGCGACTTGGTATGGGCTTGGGAGAGCCCGAGCTAAGCCCAGATACCCAATGGGCTAGCAATCCATTAGCTCCCTCGGGACCCGGAAGTCCCGGGAGGGTCGCGACACTCGCCTCCAAAAGTCACAGGGTCTAGCACCCCATACTCGTCCTCGCTCTGCACGTCTACATCCATACCTGTTTTCGGTCCCCTAAAATCAAACTCCTTGAAGCTCACGCTCCATCCATGCCTCAAACTTCAGCGGCACTAGAAACTCGTACCCTCATCGACCCATACATTACATTCTATTCGCTTATATATATTATTATTGGAACCAGGGTACAGTGACTCCCACTGCTCTATCTCCACCGGTATCCCATGCAAAATACCCAAGTTTTCCATGCTAACAGCGTGACTCTGAAAGGCGATCAGCCACAAGTGAGTTTAATACTCAGTGAGTAAACACCAATATGACAGTATATAAAACAGCATTCATGCAACAAAAATCAGACATGCATACTAGAACCACATGCAACTACGTTATTAAACTCATTCCATACGATCAAATCGGATCATGCGGTTCACAAGCAAATCAAGAACGTGGCCGGATATTGAACGCCATTCAGGCTCTCTTGGTTCAATCCCGACCTCAAGGCCTCATACCCGTGCGATTAATGCCACAGCTGTGCCTCAACGCATATTATGAAAACATCTCAAGTTAACCCCCTTGTCTCTCCAGCAACCCCGTGCCGTGCACGTTCGGGGCGCCCTCGGCAAGCAGGTACGTTTGCAAGCCGGAACTACGACACTACCCATTCTCGTACCAGTCCGTCGGTCGAGCCAGCCTCACCCTTGTCGCTCCGGTTCTCGCGCCAGTTCGTCGGCCGAGCGCATTCACAAACTCGCTTCACATAATTACGGGCAATATTGCATTGTTTATAAAATCAAATAGCCGCAAGTAATCCAACCGCACGTGAACGCTGATACGTTCCAAAGAAATTAACAGACTCAATGCCCTGCTCTCGGCATTTTATCGCTTATGGACATCAGCTATATTCCAGGAAAATCTTCTCTCGGTTGCCCCAACCAATGTGCATTTTCTCGGTTACATAAGTACGGGGTTCGAGCTAATGGGGCAATCGTCCTCGTTTTTCATTAAAATAACCCGAAACTAACTCGCCCAAGTCTTTCCCTTGCACCCCAACATACGTGGCCCTCACATGCACATCAATACCCTCAGGACTTCTTTTATTTTTTTATCTCCCAATGACCCCAACAACTCAACCAATAGCTGAACTAACAAATTTCAGCAGAGATACCTCAAAACACAGTTGTTTTTTTTTTTTTAGCCACATTATCACCGAATTAGGGATGGCAAGTCACAAAATTAACCCTTAATGAATTCATACACATCAGCACTACCCCACATACACACCCACGTAGTAAATGCACTTGACTATACCCACAATCAAACCACCCCAGAGCTGGTGCAGCAGTGACCAACGTAGATCTCAACAAAGTGACCAGAAAATCAGCAAATCTTCAACCCGTGAGCTACAATAATCATCCACAACTCTCCTACAATGAAACTAAAGCATTTACTCACCTAAATGGACTTGGACAACAGGGAAACAAGCAGTAAACAGCAACAACAGAATCAGAATAGCAGCTATACAGAACCAGTAAGGCAGAACAGAACAGAACACGTTTAGTTTTCTCAACCCGAAACCAACGTACACCATCCACAACACTTCATCTCGACTTCCCCCACCATCCGAGACTAACAATGGAAAGTCTACTCACCTAAATGAGGGCTGGAAGTGGCTGGTCGTGGTTCCAAGCGGTGCAGAAAAAAAAGAAAACAGAGAGTGTTCGAGCGAGAAGAACGTGAAGACCGAGAGAGGAAGAAAAAAAAGGGTTGGGCGCCACAATTGGAATGAGAAGTGCTCGGGCGTGCGTCCCAGAATGAGAGAAGAGAAAAGAAAGAAAAAAAAATATATCCATGACCGGTCAAAGCTCTCAAATCACGCCCAAATGAAGCTTGTTTTGCAAGCTTGGAAAGCTAAGTCAACCAGCCAGCCAATAAAAAAAATCTCACGTGCTCTTGGGTGCTTCTCTTGCAAATAAGTCAATCCAACAACCAATGACATGTTGACACATGAAGGATTAGAGGAATTTAAGTTAAATTAACTTAATGACGAATAACCGATACTCAAACGACTCGACCGATAGACCGAATTTTTCGAAGATGAAGTTTACACTCAAATCGAAGCCAATGACTAGACGAACTCAAATCCAGTGTCTAAACTCTCTAAAAACTTACAGATAACTTACTAAGAAGCCTAGAGCAACCGGGATCAATTCGTCGAATTTCTCGTCGCGAAGCGACGCTCCAAACCGAAACCAAAATTTCAAACGTCTATCTCTAAACTCGAAACACCTCTGTGACCTTGTTGAAGATTCGTTTATTCAAATTCGGAAATCAATTTCGGGGTCTCTTCATTAAATTGCGAATTTCAGTAAATACTCGGGCCAACGGGCGGCTGTTAGGAGTTACGCGTAATCGACCCGTTGGGTCCACGTACTTTAAAATCCTAAATTAGCCTTTCCCTTCTGGTCGACCATCCCGAGGTGATCAGTCTCGACTAAGATTTGACTAAAACGCAATTAATGAAATACCTCCATTCTTTATTAAAATTTCCGAAAAAGAGTCGAAAATTCGGGACGTCACATACACCATTCTCATACAACGATAGCGTTCTTTGAAGATATACTAAAGGGCCGAGACCGGTGACAAAGATGCAATGATCACCAACGTCAAACCCACCTCATATATCTTCTGGGCCAAAATAAGCCTTCCTTGGTTCCCCCCATCCCCACCTACGTTACAACCCATGAAAGTCTTTTCTGATTAAGCGCTTAAGTAACGTAGAATTGAATGATTTTAAGCATCGCTCGAAAGGTACGAGTATGACTATTTCTCTCTCATTTTTGCAGGGTTTCTTGACTTGTAAACCCAGAGCAAATGATGAAGACTTTTTTGTCAATAGCCTTGCCTTAAAAAAGTCCCCTTGGTAAGCCTTTGACCTAGCCTATATTACGGTCCTAATCAAGACCTCCAGATCGGCTTGATCGTACCAATTGCGAGATTACTCAGACCCTTACTGAATGCGACGATGATAAAATTGAGTAATTTCTTTTCAATATTGCAATCAGAATAAACAGCCTTTCTCAAGGGTGAGAGAAAGTCTTTTCAGATTGAAGTCCCCCATTCAGATTACATTCGAGGTGTTCATACTATGATAACCTCCTTGAATAGAATTGGTAATGCAAACTTAACAGGATAGTTGTGCATGACCCACCTTGTGATTGATTGCATCATGAGTTATTACACAAACTGCTTCTAATCTTTGAACTCATTGATGAAAATGCTTGCATATGTTACCTCTAAAACTGCCTGACAGGTAACACATTCCTAATGTTCGAGCTACCTTCCAAGGTCTCGAAATCCATTCGGCAATTGTTGAATGAACAAAGCTAGTTATCAAGAAAACACCAGGTGTTTTCTCACAAATCCGCAGGTAGGTATATCTTCAACCTAAACCTTTCAAGGGATGAATTCTGACAATTGTTAGTGTTCGAATCAAGTGTGGCACATACATGTTGCGGCCTAAAAATTTCGATCGGTGAAAAATTTCCAAGTTAACGGATATCAGGTCAATTAGCATTAAATAACCTAATACGGAACTCTGTGCCAGAGTCCTAACATGCAAATGCTCAACTTTGATTTTTTTTTATACACAGGATTTTAGTAATTAGAGTCGCACTAATCATTTTTGGCCTAGGTCGAATTAGAAACTAAGTAAATTAGCGGGAGAACTAAATCACTTCTTACGAACCATGAGAATTATGAGTTCGGGAACTTGGTTACACTAGGCGTTAATTAAAACTCAATACCATTTCTGGTACCCTTAATTCTATGAAGTGTATCCTCCTAATTTTGACGGAAACGCGAACTTTAAGCTTCGAGTTTACTTCCTAAGGCTATAGGAGTTGGTCTCGTTTTATGATTTCACTGTTTAGATAGAGATGCCCATAGATGGTTAATATGGCGGCCATGGAAAGCAAAATGTGAATAGACAAATATAGACTAAGCGAATATATACGGATGCGAAGAGACATGACAATCATGAACATGCGAGCCATAGCATATATAAATATGACATGCAAACGTGAACATACGTTTACATGCGAATATCGCAACCAGGAAATACAGCCATAGAACGTGGACATGAGGAAACGGACATATGAAAAAGCATCAAACATAGGATGGCCAGTAGTAAAAATGGCCCGTTTCCTATATTTTTTTGGGACTTTTTATGAATTTCTTGAAATTTTCAAGACAATTGTACCTATTGAAAGGAAAAACGTCATTTTGTGAAAAGGATCAGAAAGGAAAATCATCAAAATAGGATTGGCCAGTCGAAGACCCGTTTCCCTAATTTTTGAGATTTTCTTTTGAAAACTATTTTTTTGTTTTGCATGAATATTCATGAATTTAATGATAATCCGAAGACTTCTGCGGCAGACAAGGATGCCATGAGCGGTTATACTATATGAAATACATATGAATGGCATTTTTTTGTATTTTCGAATGCTGGAGCTTCCTATTCTGAGATTAATGGCGACCCAGAAAGTAAATCTACAAAAAGTAAAGGCCAATATAAATAAAGAACCTTAAAATGGAGTTGGGTCGGCTTCCCATCTATAGGGTTTGATGAGTTGCAGAAACTGAAATGCCACAGATAAGTAAATGCCAGAAATGAAAGAACCTCCAACGGGTGGTTCGGCCCTTCCTTTGGGTTTGATGGAATGCATAAATAAATGCAGGAAGTAGAATACAGTAAGTAAAGAACCGCAAGAGGGCCTGGCCCCACACAATTCTGGGGTTTGATAATACAGAAATCCAAAATATAAGTGTTAACACATAAAGTCTGACTTTGATTTTAATATTGCACAA
>JAGVVM010019622.1:0-37643 GCA_019149425.1 Psidium friedrichsthalianum
TGTGTATCATTGGGCGGCCTCCTCCTTGTTATGTGACCTGGAGTTTTATATAGTGAAAACCTAGGTCAAATTCTGATAATGCGGGCTTAAACTTTGGCCTTTTTTATTAATAAACTTTAATAAAAAGACCCTTTCAATAATTAAAATTTAGTGGGCTGAATTAAGCTCAACTTAGACTCAAATTCTCATCAAATTTTCGGCACATCTCTCCTAGCCTTAGCTGAATTTTGCAATATGCTCTGGTCCAATCACCTGTCGAATTAAACTCAATTCCCCACCGTCGATGCAAAATGCAATGTAGAAAAAATAAATATGCAATGCATGGAGAAATATTTTTGGTGAGAATTAATTCTCAATTTTTGTGTAATATGAATGAAAAAAAGAAAAATCAAAATTTAGGTGTCAACAGAGCTCCCTTCGGGTTTGTTCGAGTTCCCTTCGAGTTTCTTCGAGCTCCATTTCCAGATCTCTAATTATGCGGGTACATCCACTGGGACAAGCATAGTCCTGATTAAACATAATGAGAAATCAGATAATTTTTACATCCCTAAACCATTGAAACTTTAAGTGTCCTAAACATGAAAAACTTGAAATGTCTCCTTACAAAAGTAAGTAAACTACCATACCTGCCTCACATGTTCATTATTGGGTCGAAATCGTGTAGGCAAATGAATTGTCGTTGGCAACTCCGTCATATTGAAAAAATTCAAGTACGCCTCTTTTGCAGCTTCCCAATTGTTATATCCTTTGTAATTGGCATGACTAAAACCACTTACTTGGACTTTAGTTTCAGGCCAACTATCGTATATGCCGATATTACGACCATTGAAACAACATAATATTCCTTCGGCATTTCAACAAACCTAAAATAACACAATACCAATGGCCATTAACATTCACTTTACCACAGAACATGGCAGCATGAAAGACACTTGTATGAAGAAGAGTTTTTGCAGTCAACAATATACTATAGCGTGCAGAGCAGACATAAATATGAGAGCTATCGCCATATGCAAATTGAAACTAATCCATGATTTATGAACAGTGGACATCCAAAGGCATGAAAACGACAAAACTAGGTGTAAGGACAATACAGGTGTTAAAAAATTCCTCACAGCACCAATGGGCTAACTAGGATGAACTCCACAAACAACTATGTGAAAGTGTCCTTTAACTAGGCCATAAATCATTCAATTCGCAGATCATGTCTAGCAGATCTGCAAACTCAGATTTCTGGGTACTTGTATGGTATAAGCCGGCCCGATAATACTCAGGTCAAAGAAATTCGCTGTATCGCAATGCCACCTCAATGGGGAACACATTAGCAAGTGAACCTTCCGAGTTCACTCCCCGAGCATGATTTCCTAAATGACTTGGAGCCATTGGGGTGGATGCACACATAGCCAAATGAGCTTCCACAGTTATCACCTCAAGTATGATCGAGTGCTCATTCTGGGTCCGCTGATCTTGTGAACTCATATAAGGAGTCTTGTGATCTCACTTGTGCCGCTCTACTTTTGTAGGATCTAACTAATCATGCTCGGGTTCTGGAGAACAACAACCAATGGGATGGCGAGAAGTGCATTATCCTGACATGCAGTTTCACGCCAAGTTCCTGCTCGTTAACTGCTTACAAGTAGTGACTTAACATACACAAATGCATAAAACTTCCCCCCATCCCCAAAGTGAAGATTAAAGTGTATCGGTGTATAAGTATCGCAACAGCATTGATCGACCTCAATCGCTCCATTTCCCCCCATTCCCAAAGTCATTCGTTTCAAAAGGAACAGAGCAAACATCACGCATCAAGCATATCATCGATCGGCACGGAAAGAAGAGGAAATCTACCTGACTTTTTTAATGAGGACAGCCTTGAGCTTGCGAGCGAACGAGGTCCTAAGACGGAATCTTGCACTCGAGGTTCTTGCGGGCCAGGACGCGCTTCTCCGAGTTCTTGGGGTGGTGCGTCTGCTCGATTAAATGTGGAATCAAATGCGAGAGAGAGAGAGAGAGTCGAAGGAGGGATACTCAATCAAACCCAACCTGGAATAAAATGCGACCGATTCAGCCGCTCGGGTTCGGAGCTTGAACTGACCTTGGTCGGCGTCGTCGGGGGATGGTCGAAGCTTGCTGGGCACCGTCGGGGGAGGTCGGACCTTGCTCGTCGTAGGCGTCGGCATCGGGGCGACAGGGATTTGGTCGGACTGACCTTGGTCGGCGTCGTCGGGGGAGGTCGAAGCTTGCTGGGCACCGTCAGGGGAGGTCGGAGCTTGCTCGTCGTAGGCGTCGGCGTCGGGATTTGGTCGGACGCGGACGTTGGTCGGCGTCGTCGGGGGAGGTGGGCGGCGTCGGGCACAATGGAGGACAGCGTCGGGGCGAAGGGCTGAGGCAGAGAGGCGTCGGGGAGGGATTTGTACTCGGCGGCTCTGTAGATGCGGTTTCCGCGACGAGGCTTCGATGGGAGGCGATTGAGGGGACTCGAGCTTCGGGCCTTGCAAACGCTGGTCGAGCTTCGAGGTAGGTCGGAGCGGTCGAGCTTTTGGGGAGGTCGCAGCGGTCAGCGTGGTCGGCATTCCCACGGACGGTGGCAACAGGTTTTGGTCGGGGAGAGAACGTCAGGGAGAGAGAATGAGGAGAGAGGTCGGGGAGAGAGAACGTCGGGAGAGAGAGAATGGAGGAGAGAGAGAAAACCTGACATACGCTTTTTTTAAAAAAATTCAAAATTAGCTACAGTAACTTTTGAAATCGCGCCAAAATTTTGGGAGCTTGGTCTAGATGACGTGGCGCGCCGTCAACCCTCCGATTCGAACGGACGGCTGAGATGCTTTCCAGGGCAGGGGTGCCCTGATTTCTCCAGGGCAGGCGATCCGAATCCACCTTTCGAATAGACTCCTTCCAAAGCCAGCCTGGCTAGAAAGCTATAGAAATAACAGCATACACAAACACAAAGGTCAGTAGGCATAAAGTCGTCATGTTTATGTATGCTAGTGCACATTGCTAGTCAAACATTCAGCGATGAAATACCTTGCTCTCGACCATTGCAGGTAGCTGACATTCATCTCCAACTAAAATTGCATGCCTGACACCGCGAAGTTGTAGCGGAATGATTGACTCGCATTCTTTTAACTGCGCAGCCTCATCAATCACCAATAAACTGACAGGCTCCATTTTCCTTTCCATCGAGTAGAGCTTATACGAGCTGGAGGCAGTGCAGAAAATCAAGGAAGCCGCTTGATAACAGAATTCAGCTATCTTGGGTTTACTCGTAAATCTTGCAAGGTTAGCCTTCTAAGAGACGTATTAAGAGTTCGCAAAAGAGAGAGGCATTCACGTCTCTTCAACAATAATGCTGTATGTCGTGGATCCGCGAGAGTTTTCAATGAAGATGGGTCCGATGAAAATGCTTCGTTCAACTTTCTCGAATCCAACTTCTCTCTACATAGTGAATCTTCTAAAGAATCAAGTAAAATGAGAAGGGACTTAATATCCCGAAATTATGTTCCAAAAGGTAACTTTTGGGTACAGGGTGCATAACATAGAGAAGCATCTTCGGAGAGACTCTGCACTTGACAAGAATATGTGCTTGAAAAATTCCAGAAATGACATAGAATCAGGTTTGGATCCGTCACCATTAGGCTTCGATATAATCATGCGTTCATTCTCCAGAAAAATATGGTATTGGCCAACACAGTCATTGAGAGTATCAATCATGGAAGGAAGACAACGCTGCCAACCAGTGAGTACAGAAAAGCACTCCTCAACACAATTAACGCGATGATCCAAGAATATTTCCTCCATATCTGAATCTACTTTAATCCGCTCCTTGTTCCCGAAACATAGCATGTCTCCTAAGTTATAGAGCAAGCTTTCCCCATGAGAATTTGTGCAAACTGATTGTTTCACCAGCTGCAAAACACGAGACGCCAATTCCTTGATGGCAACATTTGTCGGAGCACAAACAAGGGTTCTGTGTTTCCTTTGCAAGAGAGTAAAGAGCAGCGCTGCGATGGTTTGGTCTTCCCTGTCCCTGGAGGACCCTGGATCATTTCCAATGCCGACCTGTGTTGACACTTGATTGTATCGAGACAAGCCAGAACAGCCTTTTTCTGGGATTCATTCAGACTGCAAAACAAGTTCCTATCGAGACTCTCATGCCCAGAGCCATGACTTCGAGTAACACAGAGATTGCAATCTATCTCAGCCTGCAAACAAACAGAGTCTTCTGAAAATTCACACCCAGAAAACCAAAGTAGAAGTTAGAAACTGTGGAAAATTGTTGATTATGTTCCATCCTTGTACAACGTGGACTGATATTGAGCACAAAGGATCTTGTGATGTATAAACAAGGTCTATCACTAAAGCATGTGTCATACTACTGCAGCATTAAAATTTATGTGATCGCCGACTTCAGGCAATCTTCTTTTGACTGTTTGGAGAAATAACAAGCTAACTCAAAAGAGAATAGAGTTCTTTTTTTTTTTTTTTTTAAGTATTGAAACCAAGTTTTGTTGCAGCCAATAATATGTTTAACTTAAAACTGTACGGAGATAATGAGTACAGAAACAAAGTCCTTACCGCTGAAGCCCTACAGAGAACTCCCTTCTCAATCTTCAAGTTCCCAAATCTGTGCAGTACATTCCAATCCTATTGTTAGTGACCACATTTGTCACGAAACTGCATAATTGACTCCCAGGTACGATCATCCTTCGCTTCTTATCCAAAAATGCCTGACTGTGGACTTTGTAGATGTTGAGCATCCCTGTCAGCACCCCCTACAATTTCAGCGACCGATACAAAAGCCCATCTTCCTGCAAACCTTTTTAAGCTGGGAATGTATCGGGTTTGGCGTTAGTTAACATCAAAACATCCCAGGCAAAGTTTTGTAGGGTTCCTTGCACGGTCAGTGGACCTGTTTCTCCAGTAATCCACTTCCACATGGTAAGCATTCTTCTTGCCTTCAACAAACCCAGTGACTTTCGCGAAAGGCAGCCTAGATACATTCTCAATACTTGAACAGAGACTGGCTCGTGTTTCCTCAAGCAAAGGAAAGATAAAAGAAGCAAGGTATTGCTCAACTGATGAAATGACTCGGGGATGCTCTCCACCTACAAAACGGGTGAATCGAAAATCAAACTTGACCAACCAACTTCACCCCATAGATCGAGCGACTCTATCCTCTGTCGTATCAATGTCACAAGGATAGGACATCATATAGCATATTGAAAGAGCAAACGTTCCCCCTAACACCTAATAACTTCGCCACATAGAGACAGAGAGCAAGGTCTTCCCCCTATACAAACAGTCCCAACTTTACATTAGCAAGGCTCCCAAAGAAACATTGCAAAAGAGCAAGGAACTAACATCATTTAGGACATTTTCGAGCTAACATGCATTAAACTTACACTAATGATAGTACGAAAGCATGATCAGAACAACAAACGTAGCCCCGAAAAGGGAACAGGGAACGGGGGGGGGGGGGGGGGGGGGGGGGGTTTGAGAACGAAAAACAGGGTCCCTGTAGAGATTGATATTGAAGATTTCTCGAAGAGACCAAGAGGAGGATAATATCAATCAGGTCTCGGGGCTTGTCTTCCTTCTGCCAGAGCCAGCCTCCGCACCTCCTGTAGAATACATGGCCAGTCCCACGCCCATCTCCTGCCAGATTGATATCCTTACTGTCCCGTCGAAGATGACGAATATTGTGAGAGAATCTCAAGCAACGAGAGATTGAGAGATCAAATATGAAGAAGCGAGCAACTTTAACACTCGGGAATCAATCCCGTCCAAGACGAGCATTTAAAGAAGGCGGTCGGTGAGTGAACGCGGGCAGTGTGAAAAAGGAACGAGAAAGGAAGATGGTGACTCGTCAAAAGTCTTGGTCTCCTCCTCGTACTTCCGTACAGGGTATGATCGATTCCGTACAGTCTTGGTCAACGCCGATCCTTGAACCCGTTAAGCTTTTTGCACAACGCGTGTGGCATTTTCCATCGTATTCGTACCCCACTTTCTTCGGATCAAAGTAAGCTGGATGCTTTTCCTCGCTGTACCGTACACACGGTCTTCCCTCGTCCTAAACGTCTGGTGTCCGACATGTTTGGAGTTTGGATTGAGATTGCAAGACCCGCGTTCCTTTTTCTAATTTGAAACCACCACAGATGCGTGGCGTGCACTCGTCTTGATCTCAAAAATGGTTGTGTTTGTCGTACACGGGTACTGAAATCGCTCCATGAGGACCTAAAATTAACCATAGCCCTAATTAGGCAATTGAGCGGGTATTTACGAATAAAACAGAGTCTTGTTGTATGTTATCTAGGCTTTTTGGCCCCCTTTTGAGAATTCCAAAATAAATACTCGCTATCGTTGTAGGATTGGATTTTGGAATGTATTGAAAGGAAGAAAATTTGGCAACTAGGTCTTAGTGATGTGAAATGGGTGGGTTGAGCCGGGTTTGAATCAGGTGGAATATGATTTAATCTATATTGACTCATTTAACCCGTTTTGACCCATGTTCTTGATATACCAGTCTAGTGACCCATATCGACTCAACATATATTGTTAAAAAACTTCAATATTAAAATCTAATTTAGAGAAAATTATCTCTTATACATTTTTAAAGATATAGATATTGTAAAAGAAAAAATTGTAATTCTTTTAGCTAATTCATTTATGACCCATTTAAAATCCATTTAAGAGACATTAAATTTTTAAGTAACCCATTTATGACCACCATAATGAAATATGAGTCAAATATGGGTATCCATTTTGCCACCTCTATTAATGAGTCTTATGTGAAGCGATTCGAAGCTAAGTTTCTAGAAACTTGTGGGGGTTATATGGTAATTTTAATGCAAAGGTTTTTAATGAAAAATGACAAGAGATTCATGGGATTATTGTCTATCCCGTTTCGATTTGGTCGCAGTATGACGAGATGGAAGTATAATTTGTTTCCCATCATTTTGCAATTCTTGTAAAAGAAATTTTCATGCGCTTGTCGATATAATTTTGTTTTTCAACGGTTACTTTCTAGTCTGCTAAACGTCATGAGTCGTACCGTGGAGCCCTTCCGCTCGCGATTAGAAAAATGAAGTAATGATAATTTGAGACCTCGGGTCAAGTAAGAGGGGGCGAGAAAGCAAGCTGATGGCTCTGGGAAAAAGTCTTGATAGAGTCTTCTCGTATTCCCGAACACTATTTGTTCCGATTTTGCAAAAACTTTACATGCCAAGCTTTTAGAAGAAAATCACGCGTTCAGTCTTAAACACATGGTACGAATGTTATTTCAATTCTAAATTTTTTTTTAATTCTATCGATTTGGCCCTAAACTTTTCCACGAAATTCCCACGCAATCATTCCAAATAATTTTCCCTAGAAATCGCTAACGTGACATGTAGAACATCCGGCAACGACCAAATCGCCATATCAGCAATTTCCAGCGAAAATTGACGGAAAGAATTAAATTAAAATTTCAACCAAAGGTTTAGGACTAAATTGACGAAATTTAGAATATTTAGGCTGAATTGATATTTATATAATAGGTTTACGGCTGACTGGGTAATTCTCTCAAAATTTTTGCATGATGCATGTGACTTTGCAAGACAGGCTATTTCATTGTTCCACACTTTTTTTTCAAAGCGAAGGAGTCGTATGCCTCGGAGCAACAAAGAAAAGTTACTTCGGGAAAAGCTTTTCTGCATGCTGGGGTTTCATGCATGTACCACGCACACCACGCACGCTGTTTTTCCTGGTCTGAAGTAATCGGTGTCGGGGATGTCTGGAGTTTGGATTAAGATTGACAAGCACATGTTCCACTTTCTATTGCAAATGACCACACATGTGTACATGCGGCTTGATCTCATGACTGGTTATGAAAATTAGAAATGAGATTAGGTCGTGATTAGTACATGAGTACTAAGATTATTCCGTGAGGACCTAAAGCCACAGTCCCCTTAATTATTTCACACTTACACGGGACGACGGATAATTTGTCTTTGTACTTTGTACATGTTATAAAGGAAGACAGTACATGTTTGTGTCGATCGGTTAGCCAACTTGCTTTGCGAGACAATAAATTTGCACTCACAGAATTCCAACCTTTGGTAGAAATAGTTTCTCATATGAAGGGCAACAATAAGGAAAATTACCAAAAAGCCCTAAACTCATTGCAATTATGTCAATTCAGTCCTAATTTTTTTTTTTACCGATTCAGTCCTAAACCTTTTGCAATTATGTCAATTCAGTCCATCCGGTTAATTTTGGCCATCCGGTGATATAATATTTTATATTTTTTTTGATTTTTTATTTATTTTATTTTATTTTTAAATTAAAAAAAAATAAATACATGTCAGCGCCGAACAATAAAAATTTGCCGAATGGACTGAATGGCTCAATTACAAAAGGTTTAGGACTGAATCGGCCAAAAAAAAAAAACTGAACTGACATAATTACGATAGCTTTAGGACTTTTCTTTATAATTCTCTCGGCAACAATGAGGTTGATTGCATCATAACCACAAATTAGGTAATTTTATGAAGTACGCTTTCTCAATATTCCTTTGATTTACATTTAAAAAGTTGAATTTGCTGCCGACCTCTAATTATACAATCCCATTTTCATCATCTGGACCCTACACCTCCCGAGATGGAAGGATATCAGGCCACGCGAACGGCCCAGATTTCTTTTTGATGGCGCACGTGCCCAACAGTGATTCTGCCCTCTTGGTCTCTTTCCTGTGATTAATAATAACTGTCTGGATGGCATCACATCGCGCCAAAGAAAATGAAAGATTCTAAACCCCCCCCCCAAAAAAAAAAAAAAAGAGAGAAAAAAAAAGGGGCCGAGGGTTGAAAATGAGAAAGAATTAAAGAAATGATAAAAGGGAAAAAGATGCAAATAATTCTTGAACTATGGACTAACATATAATGTGGTTCTTGAATTCTTAATTTATTCAATATGATCCATGAACTTTAGCTCAATGTGTAATGTAGTTTTTAAACTTTTAATTTGTTCAATATAATTTATGAACTTTTGGTACATGTTCAATTTAATCTCTAGACAGTATGAAAATGTTCATTGTTAGCCCTCGCCTTAAATAAATGGAATGACTACGTTAAATACGTACCAAAATTCAAGAGCCATATTGAATAAAATAAAGTTCAAAATCTATATTGAACATTATTCTAAATTCCATGGACCAGACTAAAATATTTAAAATGAAGGTATTATCAAAAATATGTCTTGAGTTTGAGCCCGTTGAATGAACCCGAACCATTATTTTGGATAAGCGCCATTATGAATATTATTTCCGTACTAAAGTCGTGATACATAATCAAAGTACTTTCTGCACTGATGTTGGAGAATATATCTACTTTCCTGATGATTGCTGGAGTTTACGGTTTAAAGCAGGAAAGTCCAACAGGACTTTTGATTTGGATTTTGACTTGGTCAAAGAAAATAAATAAAAGAGGGAATAAGAGATGCCAACTTTTAGTGGGTCAGGGGATGATTCTCTTGCGCAGAATTTATTTATTATTATTTATTTATTTATTTTGCGCAAACAACGCATCAGTACAAAGTTTAAAGTCAGGGGGTTGGGAAGAAAACCCAATCTGAAGTGATTGTTTTCTTTCGCCGAGCTTTTGCAGCCCAATCTGCTACCAAGTCTGCTTCCCGGTTGCAATGGGCTAAATCCAAGGATGAGGAGATCCATCAGAATTTTAGGCCCTCACGATAAGGGCCGTACGTCCCACGCAGCTGATCTGCGCAACGTACTCTAGTTAGAAAACTTAAAAAACTGTCCGACTCCACGAGGATGCGGTCGTGTTCGAGATTTCTAGACAAGAGGAAGACTAGGGTTTCCGTGAAAGCTCGACATTCCGCTTGCGGAGCCAGAGAAACCGTGCCACCACTGTTGGAGATTCTAATTGATTATAATCTTCTTATTGAAATTTGATTAAAGATTTCCTCTGATTGATTGAAGTGTTTTAGAAAAACAAATCATATATATTTTTCTTTCCTTTTATATTTTGTCTGTCAATATTATAAATGTACAATTACACATACAATAGAATAGAATGCGAGATTACAATTTTCTCTACTTTCATTGTATTCCTGTTCACTTCCTTTTATGGTATCAGAGCCTAATTCTTGGCCTAACTTCCGCTCCCTTTCTTCTGATTGCCTGCACTTTTTGTTTCTTCTCTTGTTGTTGTGGTCCAAATCTGCAAGAAATAGTTTAGAACCATGTGGAAATCCAAACTCTTTTTTTTTTTTTTGTTATACCATGAAGAACAAGGAACAAAATTACTAAAGAAAGCCATAGCCATTTGGTGTGTGAGGACTTGCTTTCAGGAAATCCAGAAAAATGCTGCTATTGAGGATCAACCCAGTGAGGGCAATCCTATTTAGGCTCAGCCCATTCAGTGGCAACAATATCAGGCTAACTAGGGGCAACCCATTTCGGGCCAGCCTACCCAGTACATGCTAGCCCATTTCGAGCCACTATGGGACTGCTCAGTCCAATGGTACTATGGGCCTGCTCAGTCCACTGTTTTTGGGTCATCATTGCCATCATCCGAAGAAGTACAGGAACGTACTCACCCGAGGGGGGGGGGGGGGGCGAGTTTTGGGTCGGATCCCTACCCGAACCTTCCACTCGGATACCAAGCTGTGTACCTCGTACACACTCGGGATCAGTGGCAGCCGGCTAGAGATTGAAGATCCATTGTATACATCGTCAGCTGACGGATCGAAATTGCAGCTCATTAGCCTCCAGTTGGCCGGATTTGAACATTATTCCATTTGGCAAAAGACCTCCGGCGAGCGTTAGTCACAAAGGATAAAGACGACTTTCACGACGGCACAATTCCAGTCCCAACCGATGAGCGTCAACGCTGTCACTGGCGGCGATGTAATCAATTAGTACGGCAATGGATCGAAAATTGCCTTATGGCCGAAGTGGCCGCTAGATTACCACCGATCGAAGACGCGAAGACCATGTGATCAAATATACGAGAAATGTACGGGAAGCTCAATTGAGTAAAACTTTTTTCGTTGACACAGGCTCTATCGAAACTCAGGCAAGGGAATTAGTTTGTGACGAAGCACCTTCAACAGATTATCGGCTCTGTGGAATGACACTGAAGCGGTCGAAGAAAAACCCCAGTCGGCCTAGAGGAACCTTCCGACAATACCAAGCAATCCGTGATTGGGAGAAAGCCACTAGATTTCTATTAGTATTAAACAAAGATTACTTACCCTTTCAGACTCAGATCCTTCGTGATGGAGCCACTACCGAGCCTCGGACACACTTTCCAGCTCGTCGGTTCAAGAAGAAAGTAAGAGATCGGCTACAGCCATGGCGGCGGCGGCCACATGGTGAGGGAGTTGCCCTCTCAACCTTCTCACCTCACGGCGGTCCAACCAATCGTGGTGACGGATTTGGTGGCTCCACTACACTGCAGCTTCTCGGGATCTAGGATGAAGAAGGATCGAGAAGATGGGGTTTCATTCTGCAACGGCGACCAAGGAGTACCCTTAATCGTTTAGGGATAGGCGAACATGATCTGAAGTTCCAACCGAACGGTGAGGACGTGACTAGCAAAGTAGGTGAATCGTGGGCTTATGATTCAACCACGTCGGCAAATATCTCACGTGATCCAGCGGTTCACATGTTGCCACGTCATTAGGGAAGATACCTGGTAATTTTTAAGTCTAAAAATAAATATTAGATTATTGCAAAAGACCACATCACACAATAGAAACGTGCTAGAAATGCATGGACATCCAATGATCGCGATAGGAAGGAGAAAAGAAATATTGCCTACCAAATTTCCAGATAAAGAAAATGGAAACCATATACTATTACAGAGAACCAGTACCAAGCCATTATGAACATTTGAATTAGCTGAAGGTTGCCGATAAGGTACCAGTTTTTCAGGTACCCTTCTATCCCAAGAAAATTCTATTTGATTAATGCATGGATCGTCGAGTCGGGTGCCGGTGATCACATAATTTGCATTGAAAAATTATTTTCCCATATTGATCAACGACCTCATTTTCCTTTGACAGTGAGACTTCCAAATGGGAACACAACTAAAGTCACCAAAACTGGCACTGTTCACCTGGGCCAAATTTTGCCCTTCACAATGTTCTGTATATTCATGAGTTCGAATTCAATCTTTCTTTGTCTCAAGAGTTTGTCGAGATAATTCCTGCAATGTCATATTCAACTCCGACAATTGCTCTTTCAGGACCATATGACTGGCAAAATGATGGGTTGGGTAGAGTTGAAGATGGGTTATTTTTCTAGATGAAATGTCTAGGAGATTTAAATTCCTTTAAAAAGAGCATTTCTTGTAATGCTACTACTATCAATAAAAATCTCCTTTATCATCAACGCTTGGGTCATAGTGCAAAATTTCCTTATCCGAAATGTTCAATATGTCCATTAGCTAAGCAATCCAGACAACACTTTCCTATTAGTACATCTCGAGCCACTCGTTCTTTTCACTGATGCACGTTGTTATCTGGGGTCCTTACCACATGACTCATCGTGATGGTTCACGTTTTTTCCTCACAATTGTTGATGATTTTTCACGTGCCACTTGGACCTTCCTCATGCAATCTAAAGGTCAGACCATTTCCAAGTTGTCGAATTTCTTCTCCATGATCAAAACTCAATTCGACATGTCTGTTCAAAAAATTGGAACGGACAATGGACGTGAATTTCTTTCCAATGATTGTCAATCCTTCTTATTTCTATGGTATTCTCCATGAGACTTCTTGCACCTATACTCCACAACAAAATGGAATTGTAGAACGCAAACATCGGCATCTTTTAGAAGTTGCAAGAGCCCTCAAATACCAAGCTTCTATTCCTGAACAATTCTGGAGTGATTGTGTGATCACTGCTACTTATTTGATTAACCACATACTGAGTAGAATTCTTGATGGAAGTACTCCTTTTGAATTGCTTTATGGAAAATTGCCTTCAATTAATCATCTGCGACATTTGGATGCTTATGTTATGCAACAACTGTGGGGCCTCGGACTAAGATAGATTCTCGTGCAACTCCATGTGTCTTCATGGGCTATCCCACTTTACAGAAAGGTTATCGAGTTATGGAACTCTCTACTAGGTATTTCTTCTTTAGCAGAGATGTTATTTTCCACGAATATGTTTTTCCTTTCCAAGGAGAGACAACTTCATCCTCGGTCACTTCGGATCACCAAAATTTCTTAGAAGAGGATGAAACCCACATATTTGATTGCTTCGCCGGCACCAACAACATCAATGCCAAGTATGGAAGCAAGATCAGACTCGTCTCCAACAAGATCAGAATCTCCTCTTACTAACCCTTCATCGTCGTCAGAAGCTTCTTCAGAAGATCCTTTGTCTACAGACCCTTCCCCAGTACCTCCAAAGCAGCCATGGCATTCTGGGCGCACTATTCAACACCTACATGGACAAAAGATTATGTCTATTCTGTGTCCAATGCTTCAGGTAGTCACTACCCTGTATCATCATACGTCTCTTTTAGTCTCCTTCTCCCACATATATGTGCAGCATTAGCTAGATTTCGAGGAACAAGAGCCCTCTTCATATCAGGTAGCTGCACCCCCTGGTGGCAAAAGGCGAAAAGCAAAACTCAATACTCTCATTGAAAATCGCACATGGGATATTGTCCCTTTACCTGACCATCGAAAGCCCATTAGATACAAATGGGTCTACAAGATCAAGTTCAAAGATGATGGTTCTGTCAAACACTACAAGACTCGTTTAGTGGCATAAGGCTTCGCTCAGAAGGAGGGTTTCGATTACCATGAGACATTCTCACAGTTGCGAAGGAAGTTACTATTCGGTCTCTTCTCAATAGTAGCTAACAGCCACAGTCTCTTCATCAATGGATGTCAACAATGCTTTCCTTCATGGAGATCTCAATGAAGAAATTTATATGAATCTTCCACCGGATTACGTAGACAGGGGGAGTCTTGTGTATGTCGTCTTCGCAAATCCCATATGATCTCAACCAGACCTCCAGGCAATGGTATGCAAAGTTTACAAATGCTCTAACAGAAGCAGGATTCCAGCATTCAAAACACGATTATGCCTTATTCACATGGACCTTAGGTACTGCATCCCTTTATTTGCTAATTTATGTGATGACATACTTATCATGGGAAATGATGAGTCTCACATTAATGAATTCAAGAGATATTTGCATTCTACTTTCCACATCAAGGACTTAGGGCTCCAAAATATTTCCTGGCATTGAGATTACACGTTCTGAAAAGGAAATCAATCTTAGTCAACGGAAGTTTACATTGGAAATTGTGTCTAAAGCTGGTCTATCAGATGCAAACCCGTCGTCATTCCTATAGAACAAAATGTCAAGATGACAACCCATGAATATGATTTAGGGACCTCCACTTCAGCCGAAGATCCATTACTCGAGGACCCATCGGCATATCAGAGACTCGTGGGGAAGTTGATATATCTTACTATGACAAGACCTGACATATGTTATGCAGTTCAAATATTAAGCCAATTCATACATCGGCCAAAGCAATCTCACATGAATGCAGCATTGAAGGTAGTAAGGTATCTAAAGGGATGTCCAGGACTTGAATTTTCCTATCTCGCGACTGCAACATGAAAATGACTACCTTTTGTGACACCGATTATGCAACTTGTCCCATGACCAGAAGATTGTTACTAGTTTCTGCATAAAATTGGGAAAGTCCTTGATTTCATGGAAAACCAAGAAGCAAACAACAGTGTCCTTATCATCTGCAGAAGTAGAATATCGTGCCATGGCAAAGACTGTTTATGAGATAGTTTTGTTAAAAAGATTACTCGTTGATCTCGGGATACAGTGGAGGGACCAACTGAATTGTTCTGTAATAATGATGCAGCACTCAAGCTGGCAGCAAATCTAGTTTTCCATGAAAGAACAAAGCACATTGAGGTTGATTGTAACTTCACTCGAGATAAAAATTCAAAAGGAGTTCTAGTCACTAGAGGTATTGTGACTGTGGAACAGTCAGTAGATATCTTCACCAAACCATTATGTCAAAGGCAGCATACATATCTCCTAAGCAAGCTTGGCGTCTTAGACATATATAGGCCGCGAGCTTGAGGGGAGTGTTGGAGATCCTCATTGATTATAATCTTCTTAATTAAAGATTGATTCAAGATTTCATTTGATTGATTGAAGTGTTTTAGAAAGATACAGATCATGTATTTTTTTCTTTTGTTTTTCGTCAAATCATGTACAGTTTTTTTTCAGTTTTCTCTACTTTGTCGTCTGGTCAATTCCTTATAAATGTACAGTTTACAACATACAATGAATAGAATGCGAGACTATGGTTTTTCTCAACTTCGTTCTGTTCCTGTTACTTCTTTTAACCCATGTACAATTGCCCTCTGAGTGGGTTTTTGCATACAACCTGTGACCACGGCTTCCATTTTTCTCCAACAAAAGCTCCAATCTATATTTACCTTTAAAGCTCCAGACTTTGGGGGGTTTCCAGCAACCCCGCGATAAGTTCCTCTGGGGCGATTCTTTTTTTTGAGTTACACATGCTGTAATTCCCATGTAAAGCAATTGCCTGTTGAACAGTGCTGAATGGGCCAGGAAATTGTAGTGCCGCTTTTGTGTGAGTGCTTGTTATCAAAAGAGGTGCAGAGGAGTCCTCGTGAGTTTCGTCGACGTTGCACCCAACTTGAAGAAATTTTGTCGCAAGGTCAACTCTGTGCGAGACAATTGTTTTCTTCGGAAATTTCACAACTTTGTGTCATAATCGAGAAATTTTTGCGGTAAGAATTTGCATATGGTTCCTTGAGAATGAGAGATTATTTCGTGAGAAATTGAGGCTAAACACTGCATGAGATATTGGATGTAATTGAGGTTGGGGTACACTGAGAGTGTTTGAGTAACTCGAATGCGGCTTGTAATCCCGAATTGTATCACTTGTTCTATAATAGAATTCGTTATTGTTCTTCCTGTGGACGTAGGTCTCTACAACCGAGCGTCGATCGCTTGCTTTCGCACAACAAATATCACATTGCATATTAGGACAAAGTTAAGAGACTATTCATGAATTATCCCCATAACAAAATTCAGTACGACACTGCGATCTCCATCCGCATCGTGTTTGGCTTGAAACCCTAAAATCCACTGTGATTTGTGAATCCTTCTCACTTGATCATCTCTCAATTTGCGAGTGATTCGAGTTGCTGTGTTAAGCTTCTGGCTCTTCCGTGGATCTCTTGCTCCCCGGAGGTTCCAGCAAGAGGAAACCAAAATGACTCGCGCTTCTCGCGTCATCAATCGCTCAAGAAAGGTGAGGTGCAAATGCTGTTCATTTCGTTGCTTTCGGCGAATTGTTCGATAAAGAAGTAGAAAAATCAAATTACTACATAAAATGAGTGGAACGGAGTTGAAATTAAATTAAAATTGAGAAAATTTGCAAGAACGATCTATGGAGTCTACATAAAATGAGTGGAAAAAAAATCGTGAAATTTTTTTCACGCCTACCATTCGTTTTACCTAATGCGGAAGTGAAACTCTAGTGGTGAGTATCAAGAGTATGTTATGCAATTTTGTCGTTGAATTCACAATCTCACATTGGCTATACATGGTGTGCGACCCCGCACAAAGTATAGCATGCATGCAAAGGCAGAAATCAACAGCCGAAGTATAAAAGCAATCATAGTCCTAAAATTCTATGCCATTAAAGGCATAAAAACTATAAGAAGGAAAATAATTAAGAAGGTCCACGCCTTCCCGAAAATACCTAGCACGGGCATAGAAATTCTGGCCATATATGAAAAATTCCTGGTAAAGAAATTGTACTTTCCACTGCTTCTGTCAAAAGCTCCTTTTGAAGAAGGGAACAATACGAGTTACTCAAATATGAAGCCCACGGAAGCGGGAACTCATCTTTTGATCTAGCTCGGTTACTTCAAAACCGAGATTCGCTTCACTTACAGGGTCCTCCGAAAACAAGTGCCCGACTACGGCTGATGACGAGGGTGGAATCTCATCAAAAGCAGGCTCTCGATCGCTCCTACATTCGAAATATTGGCCTCGATACGATGAAAACGAGCAATACCATCAGAAGAATCCCATGTCTTTGGAACTACCTGATCCCTATGCGATGGATAAGACATGCGCAAATAACATTAGTCCAAAAAGATCAATTAATAAGTTTTGAATGAAGACAGGCATGATGAAAATGCTTCCTGCAACTTTCCGAAATCCAACTTCTCTCTATATAATAGAATTTCAAAAGAATCAAGTAAGATGAGAAGGGACTTATTGTCCTGGAAATTTTGTTCAAGAAGGTAACTTTTGGATATATGGGTGCATAAGATGGAGAAGCATCTCCGGAGAAACTCTGCACTTGACTTGAATCTGTGCTTGAAAAAAATCCAGAAATGACTTAAATCCAGGTTTGGATTCGTTTTTGCTGCTTCTACATTTGCTCCCAAGATCATTGCCATTATGCTCTTATATGATATTGCACTCCTTGTCCTGTAAAATGTTTTATTCGAGGACACCGTCGTCAAAAGTATTGATCATGGAAGTTAGACTGCCAACCAATGACCACAGAAATGCATTCTGCAACATGATTAATGCGATGATCCAAATATATTTCCTCCATAGCTGAATCCACTTTCATCCTCTCCTTGTTCCCGAGACATAGCATGTCTCTAAGTTACACATCAAGCTTTCCCCGCTAGTTGTGCGCAAACCAATTGTTTCACCAGCTGCAAAACATGAGATGCCAATTCCTTGATGGCAACATTTGTCGGAGTACAAACAAGGGTTCTGTGTTTCCTTTTCAAGAGAGTAAAGAGCAGCACCAAGAAAGTTTTGGTCTTCCCTATCCCTAGAGGACCCTGTATCATTTCTACAGCCGACCTGTGCTGACACTTGATTGTATCCAGACAAGCCAGAACTGCTTTTGTCTGGGAATAATTCAGACTACCAAACAAGTTCTTTTGAGACTCTCGTGTGCAGAGCCATGACTTTGAGTAATACAGAGATTGTAATCTTTCCCAGCTAGCAAACAAGCACAAATCTTTTGAAAATTGACACCCTGATAACTTAAGTAAAAGTTAAAAACCATGAAATTTTTTGATTTTGTTGCATCCGTGTACTACCTGCCCAAACATTGAGCACAAAGAATTGTGTGATGTAGTAAGCAGGGTCTATCATCGAATCTTGGTTATAGAGTAAAGAGAAGTGGAAAATGCAATTGTGAAATTTCAGTCTGTTTTTCATTGTCTATATAGGAGCCTATTTATAGTAGGGGTGAGCGTGGTTCCAGGGTCTCCTGGAACCTGAAGAACCAGTCCGATGGAACCGATCAGTTCCAGGTTAAGGTATGGAGGGTAGGTTTCAAGTTGCAAAAATTAGGAAACCTGTTCTGACATTAGTTCCAGGTTCTAAGTAGGTGGAACCTGGAACTAGAACCTGGACCCTGAAGCAAATTTTTATTTTTTTCTTGATATATGTCTTTACATCATCCTGCAGTATTCCATAATATCCAATGCTGAGTGTATAATCCGGAACCACTTTATCTTTAAAACATTTACTTTGTTAATGTTTCATATTTTTCGTCTCTAAATATGAGTTGTATTCAGTGAATTTTAGCAGTAGGTGATGGTCATTAAATGTGATTATTCACTGTAATCTTCAGTAAGAATACATGTGGAACCTGGGTGGAACCTGGAACCGACTCTGGAACCTGTGACAGGGTAGGTTCTAGGTTCCAAGATAACAGGGTAGGTCCAGGTTCCAAAAAATGAGGAACCTGTATAGATGGGTAGGTTCTAGGTTCCAAGTAGAACTTGTATGGAACCGGGAGCTCACCCTATTTATAGGCCTTACAGAACAACTATCTATAGCAACGTAATAGTACAATATCAATTACAATCAATTCTAATTACTATTCATAGAGTTGTAATCGTAATATATATGTAACAAAATCATTCTAATATTCTAATAGAATCAATCTAATTATGCTAACATCTCCCCTCAAACCTAAGGTAACATGGAAGAAGTCAACTAGAGTTTGGAGAAGAGATCTTGAAAGTGCCCAGGTAGATGTAGTGAATACATCAGCAATTTGATAAGCCGATGAAGTTGAGACAAGACAAAGGGTACCATGAAGCATGTGATAGCGTATGAAATGGCAGTCTATTTCAATATATCTATTTCAATATGCTTGGTATGCTCATGGAAAACATCATTATGAGCTATTTGGATAGCACTCTGATTGTTGCAATAAAGCATTTTTTCACCGTTATGACAGACACCAATGTCTTCTAGTAACCATCGTAACCATAACAACTCTGCTTTGTATTAGCAAGAGCACAATATTCTGCTTCCGTACTAGATCGAGCAATAACAGTCTGCTTCTTGCTACGCCATTAGATAAATAAATTACCTAGAAAGAAGTAGTAGCCGATAGTGGAGCAACGAGTAAGAGGGTTTCTTGCCCAGTCAGCATTAGAATAAGCCTTCAACTCCAACACAGATTGAGCAGAAAAATGAAGACCATGAAATAAGGTGCCCTTGACATAGCGAAGAATTCAAAGAACAGCAGCAAAATGAGTGGTTTAAGGCACAGTCGTGAACTGACTGACAATATGAATGGCATAAGTGATGTTAGGATGAGTGTCGGTGAGATATACAAGACTGCTAAGTAGCTAGGATTGGGAAGAAGAGTCCCATCTTTGTCATTAAATTTGGCATTAGTCTCAATGAGAGTTGTAGCAATCTTGTTATCATAAAGTCCCACTCGAGAAAGAAGATCAGTGGCATATTTAGCTTGAGAAAGACAATACCCCGAAGAATCAAAAGTAACCTTCAAGCCTAAAAAATAACTGAGTTTACCAAGATCTTTCATTTCAAATTGCTAATTAAGATACTGTTGAAGTTTTGTAATGCCAGTGCAATCATCGCTAGTGATAACCATATCATCTACATATAAAAGGAGTAGAATATACTTGCGAGATGTTTGTTAAACAAAGTGAGCATTATCATAAGAGTTCGACTTAAATTCAAGGCATTCCATGGTAGAACTGAACTTAGAATACCATGCACGAGGAACTTGCTTCAGTCCATGTAATGCTCAACGTAATCAACATACTTTGTCATATATAATATATCTAGAAGGAGGTTCCATATATACTTCCTCAGAAATATCGCCATTGAGAAAAGTATTTTTAACATCCATCTAGAACATAGACCGTTGCTCGATAGAGGCGACGACAATAAGACTTTGAACAGATGTAAGGCGTGCAACTAGAGCAAAAGTCTCATCATAATCAATTCTATACTCCTGAATAAATCCTTTGCTAGTAGTTAACCTTTGTAGCGTTCCACCATATCATGTGCCTTAGTTTTGATCTTATACACCCATTTACAACCTATAGCAGGCTTTCGTGGAGGCAAATCAACCAAATCCCAAGTATGGGATTTATCTAACGCTTGCAACTCATCCACCATTGCTTACTGACAAAGAAGAGTAGTATGAGCTTCTCTATATGTACGGGGGTCATGAAATGAGGCAATAGCGGAATAACAATGAAAATCACAAAGTCAAACAGAAGATTGACTTACGGTGGTAGAATGACGAACAAGAGAAGAAGGTAGCACCGTGCAAACATGTCAGGAGCTACTGAAATGGGATCCCCTGATGTACCTGCATCAAGATTAGAAAAGGACAATTCTAAAGAGGAAGATGTAAGTGCGTGATCTTTCAAAAATAGTTCCACTAAAGGGTTGTTGAAAAAGTGAAAGGTTCGAGATAAGTCAAAGGAACAAAGAGATAAGAACATTTTGTGTTCCCAAAAGTAACATGACGGAAAACACGTAGATGATTAGAGACTGGATCCCAACATCTATACCCTTTGTGCTCAATACCATACCCAAGAAAGCAACATAAGCAAGCACAAGTTTCTAACTTCGTGCGTTCCTTGGGAAGTAAATGCACAAGACAAGCACTGCCAAAAAATCAAATAAGACTATAATTAGGAGACCATACAAGCATTCTTAAGGAGATAAGTTACCTATAGTAGGTGACGGAATACAAGTGTATACAGCTATATGACAGGCTTCTCCCCAAAAATATTTTGGACAAGAAGCTGAGATGAGCAGAGTGCACATAGTATCTATGATATGCCTATGCTTACGCTCTACTTGACCTTTTTGTTGGGAAGATCCTAGACAAGAATGATGAATGACAGTACCATTAGGGGAAATAGTTCAAAGAACCTCAGTCTCTCTATACTCTATGGCATTATCAATACGAAAAACCTTGATTTCTTGAGAAAACTATGTTTTGATCATGGCAACAAAATTACGATAGCTATGAGTAAGTTCATAGCGATTTTTCATAAGATAAAGCCATGTGTAACGAGAGTGATCATTACAAAAATCACAAAATAATGAGATTCTCCCATAGTCAGAGTAGTAGATGACCCCCAAATATGAAAATGAATAAGATCAAATGGAGCATGAGAGACAGAATCACTAAGATCAAACGCCAAAGCATGATGTTTTCCCAACTTACAGGATAAACAATCGAAATTTTTATTGTCAACAGAACCTAAATGACCACCGAAAATTAAAGGATTCAATCGGGAAAAGGAAGCATAACCCAAGCAAGAATGTCAAGTTTTGGATGAAGCTGTCGTAGCCCAAGTAATAGAAGAGTTCGAAAATTGGGCATAAGTACACCGTGAATGCCATAACTTATACATGGCATTCACATGAGTACCATAATTTTTTTTTCATTTACTTGGGTGCCACAAATTTGAAAAAAACAATTACTAAGTGCCATCACCGACATGCCCCGCCAGAAATCCTACCTGGACACCAAAAAATCTGATGTGGCATCTTATAGATTTTTTTTGAATTTTTTAATGTACAAGTGGATTTTTATTTTATTTTTAGTTATTTTGAAAAAAAATTGTTTTTCCCCCCTCTTGGCCGACGAGGGTTACTAGCAACCCTCGTCGACCATGCCAGCTAGCCTAGGGGTGAGGGCTGTCTCTGAGGGGCCCTCGCCTTGGTCTAGTTGGCCAAGAGGAAAATTCAAGCATTTGTTTTAGAAAACATTAAATAATTAAACTAAAAATAAAATAAAAAATTCTAGAAAATATTTAAAAATATATTTAAAAAATCCATGTATCACTGAAAAATGAATAAAATAATAATAAGTCCATGTAAGAAGATTTGCTAGAAGTAGCACTCAAGTGAATGATGCCCCCTATGTGGCACTCAAGTGAACAAAAAAAAGTTATGGCACTTAGGTAAACGCCTACAAAAGTTATGGCATTTTCGTTGTACTTATACCCAAAAATTGTAAGGAAACAAGCTCAAATAGTCATCCCACTTTACGTCCTCTCCCAATTCTCTATCCCATTCATGGATCCTATACACGATAACCATTTGAAGAGAAATGAATTTCAAAACCAAGTTCACATAGTTGTCCCATAGACATCAAATTTAATGAGAGTTTGGGAACTAAGAATGTGTCAGGTAAGGATAATTTGGATGTCAAAATGTTCCCTGTATGACTTACCATCGTCTGTGAGTTATCAGCTGTATGAATAGTAGATACTTATGAAGCGAATGTTTTTGACTTGAAGACATTAGAATTTGAAGTCACGTGATTACAACAGGCAGAATCAAATAACTAAAATTCAGGAGTACCTGAAGTAACAGACATAGCAGAAGTGTTAATTGATCCTAGATAGCATATGTGGAGGATAAGAAATCATTAATTGACTATGACCTGTCTCTTGACACATGCGATGCAGATTCCCTAATAGATGATATCGATGAGCAATATCCGAAGTACAATATCAGTTAGCAAATAGATCCCATGCTTCTTTTGCTATATTAAGACAGCCAAACTAAAGTCTGATTGATGGAATCGAAGTGTTTCAAAACCACGTAAGAATTTGATGATTCTTGCTATCCCAATCCTCTAGGCATTCAGTAAATTTCTCACACGGTTCGCCATTATTCTAAGTAGATTCATGAATATTACCAGTGACATAATGCCAAAGCCAGTGTTCTCTCAGAAAATTGGATATTTCTTGAGCCCATAAAATGTAATTAGATCCATTCAAAATGGTCTGGATAGCAATCGAAACTTCCAATTTCTCCGTGTTATGAAAATCCAGTAGATCTCTACAAAATTCTACGAAAAATGATACTTGCAGAGTTGATATGGAGAAAATAAGGCCAGGAATGGGTTGAGAAAGTGAAAACACCTTGGGAACCAGTCAAAAAACACCAAGAACCGGTCTAAAATGGGTCAAACTGATCAGAAAAGTGAGTGAACTGGTCTGGTCAATGCAGGTCAATGGACGGTCAACAAAAGTCAATGACAGCCGATGCGGGGTTCAACGAACGATGACGTGGCAGACAGCTGTCAAACACGTGGCAACTAACATTTCAGAAAGATGATGTGGCAGACACGTGGCGACAGGTGGCGAGGACATCACTTGCTGACGTGTTGGAGACGTGGCGGGGCGACTAATCACACGCTGGGCACGCTGGTGAGTGAATCTCACTCGCAGGGGCTGTTGTCGGTGCATGAGGGCACGTCGATTGTTGAACAGCAGCGGCATTTTGCTTGTTGGACTCGTACAGTGATGAAGAACCTGGTGGTGGCATTTTATGTCGAAAATAACCAGATAAAGGTGTCGTATAAGAATTTACAGACCACAGACGAGTGTCAACGTGTTCGAGACAGTGGGGGCGTGGAGGTACGTGGCCTATTCGGCAAGCACTTCTTAGGAACATACGCACAAAGATGATTGGCTCTGATACCAACGTAAAGCGAAGCGGAAAATGTAACTGTGAAATTTCTATCTAATTTTCATTGTCTATATATTAGCCTATTTATAGGCCTTACAAAACAGCTATCTATAGTAATGTAATATTATAATATCAATTACAATTGATTCTGATCGTAATATATCTAACAAAATCAATCTAATTATCTAACAGTTATATTACTGTAGCATTGAATTTTGTTGTGATATTCTTTCGACTCTTTGGAGAAATAAAAAGATAACTCAAGAGAGAATGAAGATTTTTTATAATCAAGATAAAGCTTTATTGCAGCAATAATATGTTTACCACGGACTGTACTGCAATAATAAGTACAGAAAAATTCTAGAGAGAAGCTATGTGAATAAGTATTTAATGGTAGGAATGTTGAGCTAGCCTTAGGAATTTCTTTCGCAAGGATCATAGAGAGAAACTCTAGAGAGAAGCTATAAATTATGTTATTTTTGAAACGATACAAATGAATGGCGGACCCCTACACACACACACAAAGACCCTCTCGATTACAAGCCGTAGATCTCTCCTTGATCTAACGGTATAGATTGCACATTCCTATCTACCAATCACTCCCTAGAATATGATATAATTACAATATTGCCCAACCCTATGAATATTCTAGAGATTTAATGGAAAGTAATCCATTCTTCTTGAAAAATTCACTAGAGTTTGAGCGTGAAAACCTCTAGACCGTGACATGTCTCTAATCTCTGAAAATCATCTACAAAGTAACAATTATTTTTGTATAAATCTTCCATAAAAAAATGCTCTAATTGGGAATAATTTTTTTTATCAGGATATTCTTACTTTTTAAAGGCTATAGTAAAAGATCCACACGCTTCAACAACCCACGAGATAAATTGCTCAGCATTAAAAAAAATTGAGAAATTTATTCAAAAATTCCAAACCCTATTGCATTTTTCCCAATTTAGTCCTAAACTTTCAAATTTTTTCAATTGAGTCCTAAATATTTTTCAGTTTTGCCAATTTAGTCCATTTGGTGGAAATCGCTGCCTTGGATGTTAGCCATCCTACATGGCACGACCGATATTGACGTGGAAAATTGTACATAATATTTTACTATTTTTTCAAATTTATTTAATTATTTTATTTTTTGTTTTCCTTAGTAACTTTGTACTTTTTTTCCCCTTTTCCCTTGCCGGTCATCACCGAGCCAAGTTGATAGCTAGCAGAGGTCACCGGCCTCTAGTGAGGGACACCTTGGCTTGGGCAGGTGAGGGCAACCTTTCCCAAATCGGGGACTACCTCGTTAGCCCAGACAAGGGTAAGCCTCGCCCACCAATAGCGAACGGAGGGAAAAAAAAATGGAAAATGAGAAAAGGAAAAAAAATAAAGAAGGAATACATAAAAAAAAGGAAATTTGAAAGAAAAAAATAAATAAGATTTGAAAACTTAATTTTTTTTAGATATTTTTAGAAATTGTTCACTTCAGCGATTTCTAGTTAAAATTGGTCGGATAGACTCAATTGAAAAAATGTAAAAATATTTAGAACTTAATTAGAAAAATTGCAACGTTTAGGATTGGATTGACAAAAGTACAATTTGTCTAAGACATTTGGATAATTTTTCCAAAAAAAAAGTTCCACACCGCAAATTACATTAAAAAAAACCAGACAAAACCCTCTAATGGACGATGAAATGCAAGAATCGTTTTTAGGTCCCAAGGAGTCTAGAACAAAAACAAAACAAAAAGAGTTGAAAAGAAAAAATAACAAGAAATTTTCACGTCTGCCATTAATTTTAATTAGTGCTGAACTGGAATTCGTAATGGTGAGGATCAAGGCCATGTTAAGTAACGTTGCCTTTGAGTACACAAACTCACATTGGCCATGTCACCCCATCCCCATAGCAAAAATCATTCGTTTCATGTTATTATAGTGAAAAAAATAAATAAATAAAGGCAAATCCTAGTCACTTCTGGAGATGAAATTTTCACTTTATAGCTGTGGTCACCTGACCCGAACATTACGTGCGAATAAATCAACCAAATGGATCCGAACATAAAACTAGGATAGGATAACTAGTTGAGAAGCTCCATGCTTATTCGAAAAATACCTCACGCGGGTTCCGGCCCGGAATGAGAAGTTCCTTGGCAAAGTTCCAATGGTTCTTGCCTTCCTGATAAAAGCATCAACCATTTCCTTCCCCTGATTCTGTCAAAAGCTCCTTGTGAAAAGGAACCACAATATTCGACCAAAAATAAACCAAGGAGCAACATGTGTAACACAAATACGAAGCCCACTGAAGAGGGAATTCACAAGCCCGCTCAAGGGGAATTCGGGGAATTCTTCTCTTGATCTAGCTCAGTTACTTTGGATGCAAGATTCGATTCGCTGGCGGTGTCCTCCGATAGCAAGTGCCTGACTACATCTGATGATGAGGGCTGGAATCTCATTGAAAGCAGGCTCTCTCTTGCTCCTGGATTTGAAGCATCAGCACCGAATTTGCTTCCGGCTTCGAATTGATCCGGACTATTGCGACAAGCAATGCCACGAGGACAATCCCATGTCTTTGGGACTTCCCGATCCCTACACAACAGACGATATGTGCTAATACAAGATGGTAGCTCCAAAAAGATCAGTTCAAGTTAATTCTTGGGGTCATTCATCCAGGGAAGTGAATCTTATACACTATTGATAAGTATTCGGTTGGAAGTAAAGGGAAAAGGATGACTTACCCCTCAAGACATTTCTCGTTGCAGCGACTCATGAAATCATCGGCATATGCTTTGAACTCACTGTCGGGATGTTCAACCTGTCTAGTCGCATCACTTAAGGGCAATACATCCAAAATGGGTCTAACTTCATTAGTACTCGAGGAACAATCTCGGCTCTCAGCATCACGAAAGCACTCTGCCCTCCGCTGCACATTCCGAAATGGAACGCTACTTCCATCAATTGGATGATCAAGCTGATTATGCTGCCCATTCAAAGCAGCTTTAACATCATCTATGCTGAAGAAACATCCACGACTCTTAGCATCATGAACCAAAGCTTCCCATACAGATTTACTTCTCGCCAGCGTTCCTCCGTTCCCCAAAATCCAAAGAGAGTATCTACACAGAGGCAGCAAAAAGCGGGGATTGTTTGTAAATATCTTATGGCAAAGTTCAAAATGTCCAGGTTAAGCATGAATAGAAGAGACTACCTTGCCCTGGTGATAGCGACATTGGTTCTCCTAGTATCAGAAACAAACCCAATAGAACCACGAGGGTTTGATCTCACCGTGGATACTATTACGATGTCTTCTTCACCCCCTTGGAACCCATCCACTGTCCTCACTTTCACTGTAAATCCAGTGATCTTGTCATATCTTTTTCCAATTTTCTGTTGTATTGCAGCCACCTGAGCTTGATATGGAGATATCACGCCAACACTTAGATCTTCGCCCGAACATTTGCGTGCTGCAGAACCATATAATTAGATTAGGGAGAAGTTACGACCACGGTAACATGAAAGTGTTCTGAACACCTCCAATTACTGTCTTATGTGTCATGTAAGGCGAAGTTAATGACATAAATGACAATAAAGCACATCATCTCTAGTGTCAAAAAGCATTTAAATCTATGCAAATCTCTCCAAACATCCCAAGAAATTAAATTGACTTCATGGCAAGATTGAACAGAAATATTCTTCGCTTGCAGCTTGGGCCATCAACAACTGCCAGCACATGGTCTGCGACGGCATAGCAAAAGGTGCATCCATATATATGACCAAACACGTGCAAAGATATATCATTATTTGCATTAATTCATACTATTTGGCAGGACATGAAATGATCAGGCAAAATTCTGTCATGGCGTACCTCTGCACAGATTCCTCAAAATCATGGAGACAACTCCCACCTCAACATAGTTTCTGAGGCTACGTCCATCATTCCCACCTTCTTCTCTTCCATTAGAAATATCTATGAAGGTGTAGGGGCCAAACATTGGCCACGGCAAATGACATTTTCTGTAACTTTTCGTTGTAACATTCGGCCCATTTCGAATTTGATTTTTGTAAAAGGTTGATGTTGGAAAGCGACTTATCGCAGGATGCATTCTGTACTGGATATTGAGACTATGCCTTGGATGACCCAGGGAACCCAACCTTTCAAATAGACTCCTTCCAAAGCCAGACTTGCTAGAAAGCTATATATAGAAAGAACAACATACGCAAACTCAAAGGTCAATTAAGCATAAAATCATGTTTATGTATGCTTGTGCACGTTGCTAGTGAGGATATACCTTGCTCTCAACCATTGCAGGTAACTGACATTCATCTCCAACTAAAATTGCGTGCCTGACATCGCGAAGTTTTAGCGGAATAATTGACTCGCATTCTTTCAACTGCGCAGCCTCATCAATCACCAATAAACTGACAGGCTCCATTTTCTTTTCCATCGAGTAGAGCTTATATGAGCTGGAGGCGGTGCAGAAAATCAAGGAAGCCGCTTGATAACAGAACTCAGCTATCTTGCGTTTACTCGTAAATCTTGCAATGTTTAGCCTTCTAAGAGACGTATTAAGAGTTCGCAAAAGAGAGAGGCATTCACGTCTCTTCAATGATAATGCTTTATATAGTGGATCCGTAAGAGTCTCTAATGAAGATGGGTCCGATGAAAATGCCTTCTTCAACTTTCTCGAACGCAACTTCTCTCTACATAGTGAAACTTCAAAAGAATCAAGTAAGATGAGAAGGGACTTAATATCCCGGAAATTATGTTCCAAAAGGTAACTCTCGGGTATATGGGTGCATAAGATAGAGAAGCATCTTCGGAGAGACTCCGCACTTGACAAGAATTTGTCCTTGAAAAATTCCAGAAATGATTTAGATTCAGGTTTGGATTCATTACCATTAGGCTTCGATATAATCATGCGTTCATTCTCCAGAAAAATATGGTATTGGCCAATGCAGTCATTGAGAGTATCAATCATGGAAGGTAGACAACGCTGCCAACAACTGAGTACAGAAAAGCACTGCTTAACACAATCAACGCGATGATCCAAGAATATGTCCTCCATATCTGAATCGACTTTCATCCTCTCCTTGTTCCCAAAACATAGCATGTCTCCTAAGTTATAAAGCAAGCTTTCCCCGTGAGAATTTGTGCAAACTGATTGTTTCACCAGCTGCAAAACACGAGACGCCAATTCCTTGATGGCAACATTTGTCGGAGCACAAACAAGGGTTCTGTGTTTCCTTTGCAAGAGAGTAAAGAGCAGCGCTGCGATAGTTTTTGTCTTCCCTGTCCCTGGAGGGCCCTGTATCATTTCAAATGCCGACCTGTGTTGACACTTGACTGTATCGAGACAAGCCAGAACGGCTTTTTTCTGGGATTTATTCAAACTGCAAAACAAGTTCCTATCAAGACTCTCATGTCCAGAGTCATGACTTCGAGTAACACAGAGATTGCATTCTATCTCAGCCTGCAAACAAACACATATAGTCTTCTGAAACTTCAGACCCAGAAAACCAAAGACACTGTGAAAAAATTGTTGATTATGTTCCATCCTTGTACAACCTGGACTGATATTGATTATTGAGCACAAAGGATCTTGTGATGTATAAACAAGGTCTATCACTAAACATGGCTCATACTACTGCAGCATTAAAATTTGATGTGATCGCGTGACTTCAGGCAATCTTCTTTTGACTGTTCGGAGAAATAACAAGCTAACTCAAAAGAGAATAGAGTTCCTTTTTTTTTAAGTAATCAAAATCAAGTTTCATTGCAGCCAATAATACGTTTAACGGTATGGAGATAATGAGTAAGAAACAGAGTCCTTACCGCTGAATTCCTGCAGAGAACTCCCTTCTCAATCTTCAAGTTCCGAAATCTGTGTAGCACATTCCATATCCTATTGTTAGTGACTACATTTATCACGGAAACTGCATACATTGACTTCCAGGTACGATCATCCTTCGCTTCATTTTCCAAAAATGCCTTGACTGTGAACTTTGTAGATGTTTGAGCATCCCTGTTGGCATCTCCTACAATTCCAACTACCAATGCAAAAGCCCATCTTCCTGCAAACCTTTTTAACTTGGGAATTGTATCCGGTTTAGCATCAGTTAACATCAAAACATCCCCAGGCAAAGTTTTGTAGGGTTCCTTGCCACGATCAGTGGACCTGTTTCTCCAGTAATCCACTTCCACATGGTAAGCATTCTTCTTGCGTTCAACAAACCCAGTGACTTTCGCGAAAGGCAGCCTAGATACATTCTGCATACTTGAACAGAGACTGGCTCGTGTTTCCTCAAGCAAAGGATAGACAAAAGAAGCAAGGTATTGCTCAACTGATTGAAATGACTCGGGGATGCTCTCCACCTACGAAACGCGTGTATCGAAAATCAAACATGACCAACCAACTTCCACCAAAAAAAAAAAAAGGGAACACATTGCAAAAGAGCTAGGAACTGACATCATTTAGGACATTTTCGAGTTAACATGCATTAACTTATACTGATGATAGTATGAAAGCATGATCAGAACAACAAACATAGCCCGAGAAAAGGGGAAACCAAGAAAGAAAAGAGACTAAGAAATCAGAACCTTGGCCTTGTAGAGATTGATATTGAAGATTTCTTGAAGAGACCAGAGAAGATAACATCAATCAAGTTTCTGGGCTTGTCCTTCTTCCTGCCAGAACCAGTTCCCACGCCCATCTCTAAAGCCATAAAATTCCTTACTTTCCTTTCAACAATGATGAACACGTCCGAGAATTTCGAGCAACGAGAGACTGAGAGATCAAAATATGAACAAGCAAGCAGCTTTAACACTCATGAATCAATCCCGTCCGAGACGAGCATTTAAAAAGGCCAGGCAGTGTGAAGAAGGGACGAGAAAGTAAGCTCAGGACTCGCAAAAATCTCGGTCCGCTCGGACTTCCGTTCTGTGCATGATCCGATTCCGCCAAACCTTTAACATGCTAAGTTTTTTGCACAATGCATGTGGCTTCGCAATACAGGTTTTTTCCATCGTTCCCCACTTACTGCGAATCAAAGCAAGGTATATGTGCCTTTCCGACAAAAAAAGGAAAAATGAAAAAGGTGCGACAGATGTATCTACAAACCCACGAAAAATGGTTTGCTTGACTTAAGCTTTCTTGCATGCTGAGCTTTTCGTCACTGTGCCGTACAGTCATTCTTTCCTCGTCCGAAACATCGCGCGTCCGACATGTTTGGACCTTTGGATTGAGATTGGCAAGACTAGACATGACTAGACATGCGTACAAGCGTCCTGATCTTAATTCGAACGACCACATATGCGTACACACGTCTTGATCTTAGGAATGGTTGTGCTTGACACACATGACTACTGAAATCGCTCGATGAGAACCTAAAAGTAACCATAGCCCCTTAATAAGGCGATCGAGCGGGTATTCGTGGATGGAACAAAGAGTCTTGTCGTATGGTTATTTGGGCTCTCTGGCCCCCCACTTTAGATAATCCAAAATAGATACTCGGTATCGTATGTAGGATTAAACTCTGGAATGGATTGAAAGAAAGGAATTTTTTAGAGTGTCCAGGTAATTTTCACAACCGAGGCCAATAGGTCTTACGTGGAGCGATTCGAAGTTCGAGTTTTCAATGAAAAATTACAAGAGATTCATAGGATTACTATCTATCGCGTTAGGATTTCTGTATAATGAGATGGAAGTATAATTTGTTTCCCGCCGTTTTGCAAATCTTGAAAAGAAATTTTTTATGCGGTTATCAAAATAATTGTGTTCTTCAACGGTCACCTTCCACTCGTGACTAGAAAAATGAAATAATAATCATTTAGGACCTCGGGTCAAATAAGATGGGCGAGAAACCAAGCTGATGGCTCTAGAAAAGTCTCGATGAGTCTCCTCGTATTCCCGAACGCTATTCGCTCCGATTTAGCCATTAATCTACATGCCAAGCTTTTAGAAATAATTCACTAATTCAGCCTTAAACATATTGCGCGAATGTTATTTTAATTATAAATTTTGTATTTTTATCGAATTGGTCCTTGAACCTTTTCGTGAAATTCCTATGCAATCCTTCCGGCCAATTTTCGTTAAATATCGCTAACGTCTCAATGTGTCACGCAGAACATCCGGCAATAACCAAATCGCCTTGCCAACAATCTCTAGCAAAAATTCATCGAAACGATTAAATTGAAACTTTGATCAAAGTACACTTTCTTAATGGAAAATGAGTCGTTAATTGCTGCGTTTCACCTTCTCATGATCTCTTTGATTTACATTTAAAAAGAAGAATTTACGAGTTTCTTAACGGAAGCGAGGGAATTTCGAAATGGTCCCCTAAATATATAGACGACAGCAGCAGTCCAAATAAAATTTTCTGGTCAACCAAAAGTTGGAGCTGCCGACCCCTAATTATACAATCCCACTTTTATCATCTGGACCCTACAACTCCCGAGATGGAAGAATATCAGGCCACGCAAACGGCCCAGATTTCTTTTTGCTGACGCACGTGCCTAACACGTGATTCTGCTCTCTTGGTCTCTTTCCTATGATTAATGATAACTGTCTGGACAGCATTACATCGCGTCAAAGAAAATGAAAGATCCTAAACCCCACCCCACGGCAAAGAAAAAAGAAAAAGCCCGAGGGTTGAAAATGAGAAGGAATAAAAGAAATGAAAAAAGGGAAAAAGACGCAAATAGTCCTTGAACTTTGGCTCGATGTGTGATGTGGTTCCTAAATTTTTAATTTGTTCAATATGATTCATAAACTGTAACTCAATATGCAATGCAGTCTCTTTGAACTTTTAATTTATTCAATGTAGTCCATGAACTTTTGGTACATGTTCAATTTAGTTCCTAGACCACATAAAAATATTCGTTGTTGACCCTAGCCTTAAATAAATTGAATGACTGCATTGAACATGAACTAAAATTTCAAGAGTCACGTTGAATAAAATAAAATTCTAGGTCTATATTGAACATTATGCTAAACTCCATAAATCACATTGAACAAATTTAAAATGAAGGAATCACATTGTTGAAGTTGATGAATACTTCGAGAATCCTTGTTTCTCACATCGGGTATGCCCACTTGAGCTTAAGAAAATCGAAGTATGAACTGACGACATGGGACCCCTTCGCGCGGCATACGGGAGTTCGAGGCAGAGCCCCCAACATGGGGGTCCCACTGCCCGGTCAGCGGGCGAGGGTTCCGCTCCTTGGTGAGCGACGGTTGCCCCGCTCACCAGTAAGCGAGCGAAGGCTCTGAAGCAACGCCCCCGAAACAATATCGAGTTTAGGCTTTTGTTTAAATAGGCCTGTTTATAGGATAAATGACTTTCGAATAAACTAGGTTTTAGACTCATTATTTTCAAGTCATAAATATTGTACTTATATGAGAAATCATTGTAACAAGCGATAAAATATAGTAAAATCCCTTTGCAGGACGTAGCTCTATTATGGGGCGAATCTAGGTAATTTCGTGTGTCATGAATTTTCTATCTTCTATTGTGATTGCATTGATATTCGATTTAAGATAAATCCCAACTTACACATCTAACCAAACTTAAAAGAATATTCGTAGATTATCCCTCATGATAAAATTCAGTGCGGTATTGCAATCTTCATCCCCGTCGTGTTTGGCTTGAAGCCCTAAAATCCACTGCGATTTGCGAACACTTCTCACTTGATCATCTCTAGATTTGCGAGTGATTCCAGTTGCCGTGTTAAGCTTCTGGCTCGTCCGTGGATCTCTTGCTCCCAGAGGCTCCAGCAAGAGGAAACCAAAATGACGTGCGCTTCTCGCATCATCAATCGCTCAAGAAAAGTGAGGTGCGGATGCTGTTCGTTTTGTTGCTTTCGGCGACTTGTTCGACAAAGAAAGAGAAAAATGGAATTACTACAAAAAATGAGTGGACCGGAATTGAAATTAAATCAAAATTGAGAAAAATTTGCAAGAACTATCTGTGAAGTCTACATAAAACGAGTGGAAAAAAAAAATTCGTAAAATTTTTTTCACGCCCACCATTCGTTTGACCTAATGCGGAACAGAAATTCTAATGGTGAGTATCAAGAGCATGTCATGTAATTTTCTCTTTGAATTCACAATCTCACAGTGGCTATACATGGTGCGTGACCCCGCACCAAGTATAGCATGCATGCCAAAGCAAAAATCAACAGCCGAAGTATAAAAGCAATCTTCGTCCCAAAACTCTATGCCATTAATCCCACCAAATATATCGAGACCTAAAAAACTAAATGAAGATAAATAATTAAGAAGGTCCACGCCTTTTCGAAAATGCCAGGCACAGGCATAGAAATTCCGGCCCTATGTGCAAAATTCCGGGTAATGAAATTGTACTTTCCCCTCGTTATGTCAAGAGCTCCTTCTGAAGAAAGGAACAATACAGGTTACTCAAATATGAAGCCCACGGAAGCAGGAACTCATCTTTTGATCTAGCTCGGTTACTTCAGAACCGAGATTTGCTTCACTATCGTGGCCCTCCGAAAACAAGTGCCTGACTACGCTTGATGTCGAGGGGTGGAATCTTATTGAAAGCAGGCTCTCGATCGCTCCTAGATTTGAAATATCGGCCTCCATACGATGGAAACGAGCAATACCATCAGAAGAATCCCATGTCTTTGGAACTACCTGATCCCTATACAACGGATGAGACATGTGCAAATAACATTAGTTTGAAAAAATATCAATTGATAAGTTTTCGACTGAAGTTAGGGAAAAAAGATGAGACTTACCCCTAGAGACATTTCTAGTTGCAGTGACCAATGAAATCGTCTGTATACGCTTTGAACTCACTGCCGAGACGTTCAACCAATCTCATTGCATCCCTTAAGGGCAATACATCAAAAATCTTTAGAATTTGGATGTATCTCTTTTCCTTCGGTATATCCACAGTGCACAGCACATAGAGACCTTCGACATCGAATTGCTTCACCATATGAGTGTTGTGACAATTCAAAATGGCTTTCGTATAACAATACAAGATATATAAAATAAAAGGAAATGGAACTGCAAATACATAATTAGAATGAAAGAAATCGAAACAAAAGAGCACCAAAGCCTGTGTTCGACACAGTTTTCGTAAAACAGATTCGTCCCCTCCAGTACGTGCTTGAGGTTCCACAAATGTCTGTCTCCCAAGATACAACAAGCGTCAGCAAAGATGCGAGCACAACACTTCAAAGCTCTCAACAAACCTGAACAAACCAGAGCCGAACACTATCGGAAAGAGCGTAAAAGAAGAGAGGAAGAATTTCAGGAAAACTAGTGTTGAACGCACAAGAGAGAGAGATTTCTGATCTGGTGAAAACTTTCGAGGGAAGCCATCTATTTATAGAGCAAGGGGCATTTCAGAAATGAGGAATTAATTAGCCTTTACCCGCCGTTACAAAATTAATTTTGTAACAGTAGGATTTAACCGTCCATAACAGTCGTCTTTAATCCACCGTTACCTATAACAGCAGGATTTAATCGGCCGTTACTCAATTGATTGTCATTAACAAGCCGTTTCGTAACGGCAAAACAATTTACTTCTTAACGGCATGAACGGTAGACTATTTGAGTTGGCCAAAAAATTAAAGCAGAAAGCAAAATTGGGCCTGTCGGGAGGCCCACTTTTTGGTCCTGCATTTGTACGCTAGCGCCCAAATTTCAGCTCGTCGGGCCTGGGATTGCACCCGCATGCGCCTGTGCACGAGGTATAGTGCTTGTAATATGAATTTACCCTTCAAAAAGAGTGTAACTCCATATAAAGCATTCAAAAGCCTTCTTCCTGTTCCATGTGGGACTAGTATTTTTTCACTTCCCACTTTCAACTCAAAAGTGCTTTTTGAGAATCAATTTTCCATTCACCCATCAATAATTCCCATATTTTCAACAATCCCCCACATGAATGAAAATTATTTTAGTTTTAACTCTATGAGAGTATTCAACAATTGAAACCTACATAGGATAGGTAGGTATTACCCTTTGAACCTTCCCTTGTGAAATATATTTACTTTACTAGCTGTCCAGTAGACGTGATGTCTTTGAATTGTTCTGCTTTCTTATGTAAAGAACCATACACTTTATACAGGAATCGTCTAAATGTTTGTTCAGTTCTCATGATTATGTTCGTTTTGGCCATGAACATACACCTGGTTCTGCGACAGTTTCCAAAGAATTTAGCTCTAAATAATTTTCCTTTGAAGCGGCCCCACTTCTCTCTCACATAGGTGATTACTTAATTTTGAGTAATTTGTTTACTCCACTTAAGAATCATTAAAAAAAAATTGCTATCATTTTCCTTACAATATTACTGATAATTTATAGAAATGGTTTTTAGGGATAAGATCCCTACAGTAACATCACTAAGTTTATATAATTAGGTTGTCCCTTTGAACTTAGATCTTGGGATCTCCGGTTAATTAGGTTGGGTTTCCTTTATATCAACTTCTTCTTTCATGGGCTTCGGTCCCATTCTCTTGTCAATTTTTCAACTAACTTTCTATTTAACCCTTTGGTTAGCGGATCCGCAATATTATCTTTTGACTTTATATAATCAATAGAGATAATTCCAGTTGAGAGTAGTTATTTAATGGTATTATGTCTACGACATATGTGTCTAGACTTACCATTATACATGTTACTCTGTGCTTTTCCAATCGCAAATTGAATGTCACAATGTATACAGATTGGCGGCGCAGGTTTTTGCCAATTTGGAATATCCTCTAAGAAATGGCGTAGCCATTCAACCTCTTCACCATATTTATCCAAGGTTATGAATTCAGATTCCATGGTAGATCTAGCTATAACAGTTTGTTTACAGGATTTCCAAGATACAGCTGCACCTGCTAATGTAAAAGCATATCCACTAGTAGACTTTGAGTCTTTTATATCAGATATCCAATTTGTATCACTATATCCTTCTAGGACAGCTAGGTATCTGGTATAATGCAGGCCATGATTCCATGTATGCCGCAAGTACCTAAGCACTCTCACTATTGCTTTCCAATGATCAGCATTCGGATTGTATGTATATCTGCTCAATTTATTTACCGTACAGGCAATATCTGGTCTAGTACAGCTTATTAAGTACATTAAACTTCCAATAACTCTAGAGTACTCTACTTGGGAAATACTCTCTCCTCTGTTCTTGGACAAATGAAGAGTATTGGCAAATGATGTTCTAGCAATACCAGAATCATTCATGTTGAATTTTTCATGAATCTTGTCCACATAGCGTGACTAGCTTAAAATGAGACCTTCTAACATTTTTGTGATTTTAATTCCTAAAATCACATCAGCAAGTTCCATATCTTTCATGTCAAACTTTGAATTCAACATATTCTTGGTAGATTTGATCATTTTTTTCATCACTACCAACAATGAATATGTCATCTACATAAAGACACAGAATGACATAGCCATTTTCTGTTTCTTTTATGTAGACATATTTATCGTATTCATTGATCTTGAAGCCATTGGTAATCATTGCATTATCAAATTTTTCATGCCATGGTTTTGGCGCTTGTTTTAGGCTATACAATGATTTCACCAATTTACAGACTTTCTTTTTTTGTCTTGAGACTACAAAATCCTCAGGTTGTTCCATGTGGATTTCTTCATCCAAATCACCCTTTAAGAACGTTGTTTTTACATCCATTTAATTTATTTCTAGATTTCGTAATGCTGCAATTGTAAGTATCATCCTAATGGAATTGATTCTCGTCAAAGGAGAATAAGTATCAAAATAATCTAAGCGTTCTCATTATTAGTATCTTTTGATCACAAGTGCTGGCCTT
>JAGVVM010019624.1:0-69153 GCA_019149425.1 Psidium friedrichsthalianum
TGCTTTCTTATGTAAATGAACTATACACTTCACACAGGAATCATCTAAGCATTTGTTCAGTTCTCATGATTATGTTCATTTTGGCCATGAACATCAACCTAGCTCTGCGAGAGTTTTTAAAGAATTCGGCCCCAAATAATTCTCCTTTGAAGCGGCCCCACTTTTCTCTCACGTAGGTGATTACTTAATTTTTGAGTAATTTGTTTGCTCCACTTAAGAATCATTAAAACAAAATTATTATCATTTTCCTTACAATATCACTGATATTTTACAAGAATGGTTTTAAGGATAAACCCCCACAGTGACATTACTAAGTTCATATAATTAGGTTTTTTCCTTTGAACTTAGATCTTGGGATCTCCAGTCAACTAGGTTGGGTTTCCATTATATCAATTTATTCTTTCATGGGCTTCAATCTCATTCATCTCGTCAATTTTTCAATTAATTATCTATTTAACCCTTTAGTTAGCGGATCCGCAATATTATCTTTTGATTTTACGTAGTCAATAGAGATAATGTCAGTTAAGAGTAATTATCTAATGGTATTATGTCTATGACGTATATGTCTAGACTATGTTACACTGTGCTCTTCCAATCGCAAATTAACTGTTACAATGTATACAGATTGGTGGCACGGGTTTTTGCCATTTTGGAATATCCTCTAAGAAATGGCATAGCCATTCAGTCTCTTCACCACATTTATCCAATGCTATAAATTTAGATTCCATTGTGGATCTACCTATAACAGTTTGTTTATAGGATTTCCAAAATACGGCTGCACCTGCTATTGTAAATACATATCCACCAGTAAATCTTGAGTCTTTTGTATTAGATATCCAGTTCGCATCACTATATCCTTCTAGAACAGTTAGGTATCTGGTATAGTGCAGGCTATGATTCTGTGTATAACGTAAATATCTAAGTACTCTTATGATCACTTTCCAGTGGTTAGCACTCGGATTGCTTGTATATCTACTCAATCTGCTAACCATATAGGTAATATCTGGTCTAGTACAACTCATTAAAAACATTAAACTTCCAATAACTCTAGAGTACTCTACTTGAGAAATACTCTCTCCTCTATTCTTTGATAGATGAAGACTATTGTCAAATGGTGTTCTAGAAATGCTAGAATTATTCATGTTGAATTTTTCAAAAATCTCGTCCACTTAATGTGACTGGTTTAAGATAAGACCTTCTGATGTTCTTGTGATTTTAATTCCTAAAATCACATCAGCAAATTCCATATCTTTCATGTCAAATCTTGAATTCAACATATTCTTGGTAGATTTGATTATTCTGTCATCACTACCAATAATGAGCATGTTATCTACATAAAGACACAAAATGACATAGCCATTTTCTGTTCTTTAATGTAGACACATTTATCACATTCATTGATCTTAAATCCATTGGTAATCATTGCATTATCAAATTTTCATGCCACTGTTTTGCTGCTTGTTTTAGATCATATAATGATTTCATCAATTTACAGACTTTCGTTTCTTCTCTAGAAACTATACAACCCTCAGGCTGTTCCATGTAGATTTCTTCATCCAAATCACCATTTAGGAAAGCTTTTTTTACATCCATTTGATGTATTTCTAGATTTCACAATGCTGCAATTGCAAGTATCATCCTAGTGGAGTTTATTCTCATAACAGGAAAATAAGTATCAGAGTAATCTAAACATTTTCGTTGTCTGTATCCTTTGATGACAAGTCTGGCTTTATACTTATCAATGGAGCCATCTGAAGACCAAGAAAAGAAAACAAAAATCGCTTCTTGGACAAGATCACTAGTAATCTCCACGCTCAGCAAGCTGCCTTTGTTTGGCTTCATTCTCGATTCGTCTCTGGTACTCCAAAGTTTCTTCGAGCTTTCTTTCCTCAGCTTCAAGCCCGACTTTCCTTCTCATTTCCTCTTTCAGTTCTTTCAAGTCGTCATCATTCACATAAGCTATGATATCAGAAACTGGCTGGTCCCCATCAGATGCCACCGATGGAGAACTGCATCAAGTGGAGTTCAAGAGCAGTTATAGTATATTACATTTTGCTTTCCTTACAAAGTGTAATTCAGGATGGGAAGGGCGTGTAGTGACATCAAATGAGCAAACTTACTCTGGTTCGTCGGTCTCTTGGAAAAGATTTGCTGCTCATCAATTCCACTAGCCTATAAGAAACAAAAGATCTGAGAGAGACTAAATTTGCATTAGCTACCCTCAAAGAAGAAAATGTCATGGCGCTGAAACCTTAGTGGCCTTTTCCTATCTTTTGTCCTCTCTCGTGCCTGCCTCGAAGTGTCGCTTCCTCCTTTAGAGACCTTCTTTTGAATCAAGGGCACGTTCTGCCAAAAATGCCTCCCTCGCGGCATCAGACTTCATGGTCGCATCTTCCTCTGCAGATCCTCCAAGTGTGGCTAGCAAAGAGCACGAAAGGAGTAAAAGTAAGCCTCGACAAATGAGGCACCTAGGCAGATCAATAGGCTAGAGACCAACCTCCATGTACACCTTGACTAAAGGCAGCACTATTGACCGATGATCGTATGCAGAAAGAGCCTCCAGATTAAGTTCCAATTGCTGCATCCTGGCGACATTTCGCATTATTCGAGCATCGATTTTACTAATCTGCATCACCAAACAACTGAAAGATCAATACAAGGGTAAAAGGTTCTGACATTCACTTATCCAATTAATCTAACCTCAGTAGAAAATTCTTCTTTCTGTTTCCGAATTGTAGCTGCTATGCAAGTATCCACTTGATGCACAGAGTCTTTAGTTCTCCAATCCTCATCTTTCCGAGATTCCAGGTCACATAAATGTGAAGCTGCTCGACTATACGCATCATCATATCCAAATTGATTAGCATTCTAAGCTTCTGCTTCTCTCAGGACACTTCCTATGACCTCCGACTCATTTCTATTGCCAACAAAAGTAAGGTCATTTTCGTCACCCTCACGTTCCTCTCTCCTCTTCCTCAGAACAGACTCGAAGCTTCGGTACGCAAACTAATCAGCGTTCTCCCTCGTCTTAGCCTCCTCAATACATAGGTCCTCCAGTGCTTGCAGAGCTTCTTCAAAGCCAATAAGCTCACGTTTTCTCTCACAGAGCTTCTGAAGTAAATCAAATTCCTTCTCAAGCATTTGGAGTATTTCCATTCCTTGATGCGTTTTCTCTTCCTTTCTGCGGACCCAAGATGCCAACAGAGCATCAGCATCGGCGCCTACCTTACAAGAAGTCAACCCAGAAGCATCATTTGCACCATAGTCATGACTACTATCCATTGTGCACTCTGTAGGAAGTAAACTTTCATCTAGGATTAAGCACAACGCATCCCCACTAAGGACGATTTTCTCCTTAATCTCTACTTCTTGTGATACAAAATTAAGCTCAACGCATCCCCACTAAGGACGATTTTCTCCTTAATCTCTACTTCTTGTGATACAAAATTAGCATCATCTATGGGCTATTAGTCTTCTCAGGAAGTGGTCTCGTGATTATTTGGCAGGTCATTCTTCAGTGCCAACTTCCATGACAATAGCAACTCGTAAAGATCCCGCTGGAAATTCTAGGTCAAGCTAACCATTAAAGAAAGCATATGTTTCCACTGTGAATAAGCAGAAAGTGTCTCCTTATTTGAACACATCTATTAACCAGCAACAATTCCAATACCATGATCAGCAGACAATTTTGCTTAAATAGTGGATAAAACAGATACCCAGAAGCCAATGTAAACTCAGCAATAAGCAAAAAAAGAAATAGAGCACCGAGTTAAATTCATTGTCATTGTACTGCAGCTAACAAAATGGTGGACAAAATAGATACCCAGAAGCTACAGATTCACAGATAAGAAAAAATCACGGCTCGGATGGTGGACAAAACAGATACCCAGAAGAACAAAACTAGGAAAAATCAACCCAAAAATTCGTAAAAAACAGAAAATAAAAATTTAGCTCAATAAACAACCCATCTAACTGCACAGATGTCATATTTACTTAAACCTTGGCACATCGTTCTAAACCCCGATCCATTTTATCGCCACAGCAAAACCTAGGCAAAATACAAAGAAAAATGAAGAAGAAAATAGAAAGGAAAATCCAAATCAGGGCATGGAATGGCAAACAAAAAGCAGCCGAAGTAGTCGGAGAGTCGGGACTCACAGTGTCCGAACTTTTGAAGGAGCCGAAGTAGCCGAAGCAGTCGCAGAGTCGTCCATTGAGCGGATCGTGAGGCGATTGAGCAGCCACACGCAGTAAGGGAACGGAGAAGAGTCTATAGAAATTTAATAATAATAATAATAATAATGATGCAAATTTATTATTATAAATCATTCAATTCAGGTTTATAGATGTAGATCTTATCCTTAATTTATGATTTATAGTTTACATAATAAAGCAATAATGGATTTGGACAAGTACAATTCCTTATTATTCTTCAAAGACACGTGAAAAAGGGAAGTTTGGAAGATGATGTATGGGATGTGATTCGAAATCGTTTCGATTTTAGTTTATGCTTGTAGAATTGCTATCGTATTTAATTTGTGATCCTCGAGGAACTGATTTAGAGGCAGATAATTGATCTCGAACGAGTAGATCAAACGATTGCCGCATCTAAGAGAATGTTGGGTGTAGATTGAAAATTCTATCTTATCTCTCATTTACTTCAAGTTTACAATTCGAATCTCACAGAAAAAAAAATATTGTTGAACTTTTTCGATATATCCGCACAATTCTTTCATATGCCTTGTCAACAATTTTTTTAATTATTAATCATTAACTCAAATGTTTCGTGATAAACGAGTCAAAAAAATTTAATGCTTATTTTTATAAACACGCAACACTTGTACTTTTTTTTCTAGAATAATAAAAGAAATCCAAAATCTGTATTTAGCTCTAGACTTTTCCCAATAAATTTCCATATAAAACCCATATAAACGTACGACATTAAGGAAGGACAAAATTGTCATTTGATGCAGATGTATCCTCTCCTTAAATATCGAACATGTTAACTTAAGTTTAAATAATTCTATCTCTGGTAAGTCAAATCAATTTTATCAAGTCACGTAACACATCTATCTATCTCACAAGACTAAATCTTATATTTTCTTAATACTTTTATCTTCTTTTTTTCGCATGCACTAGCAAATGAGCTTGTGGAGAAAGAAAAAAAAAAGGGGAAAAATATGCCGAAAGTGTGTAAAGAAAATAAGTATTTCAAATTGCAACTCTCTTCAAAATAGAAATTTAAATTTAAACAGCTGAAAAACGAGAGAGATTTACGTTCAGCTTGGGTAAGTAAAGCATTTATGATTAGTCGATAATTATCTTTTATTATCTTTATTTGCCAATTTTTATTATACCCTACCACTACAATACATCTCATAAAAGGACATGGGCATTATTACACGGGAATTGTAACCTTCCCCGGGAAGGCTATTGAAAATCAGAAGAATTAAAATTGTAAAATTAAATCGACAAGAAATTAAAATTATATATAAATCATATGATAATCAATCGATCATATTTAGAAAAGTAAAATCATTAAAAAAACAAACGATATTGATTAAAATGAAAAAGGAACTAATTATTTCAACCTTTGTCTCGGCTAAGCGCTCTACCTCGGCCCTATAGTCACTGATATGCTCTAGAAGTGGCAAATTCGTAATTACGAGTAAAAGTAAGGGCACGTGATGAGCGCGTGTGTACCTGAATCTAAGGTCCACATCCGCTTTTTGGCCCGAACGCAACTTCACGATTTTATGGCAAAAGGCACTTTAGCATGGCCGACCAAAAATTGATAAGGATTTGTGCTAAATTTAGAGAGACAAAAGCACACTTAATTAGTTATTTATTTGCCCTTTAACTTTTTACCTGCAAATTTTTCGAAAATCAATGCTCACATAAAACATATGACGATAATATTTACTTTATTGGACGACACATTAAGTAGCACAATATATTTCAATGGCAGCATAAATATCTCAACATTCCAAATTCATATTCAATTTTTTCTCATCTTATAAAAGTTTGAACCGCTTTCTTAAAATGTTTTGAACTCGACATAATAAAAAAAGTCTCTTTTATCTAGAAAGTATGGACACTCTTCAAGGGTTTTTATGGCGTTCGACACTTTTAACACTTTTCGACACGCAGTCGATACATTATCAATAGGTGTCGAGCATCCAACACGTGATCGCTGCTTCGAACACGCTAGCTAATGAACATATCTTGACATGTCGAAATTCTCTATTTTTTAAGAAATGATGTGTTAGAGTGTCGTGTCGTGTGTCAAGGTTACCTTATTTTTCATCACGCATTATTTGTTTTTTCATTTTTTTTCTTCAATGTGCTCTTTCTTTCTCTTTCATCTCGCGACATATATTTTTTTTCGGTGTGTGCTTGTAAAAAATAAACCAGTATGCAATAAAAACGACGTCAGTAAAATTAAAAAATATGATTAAAAACCAGAAAAACTCATCACCTAAAGTTAAAACGTGAAGCGGTTTTTCACGTCCTTTCCACCAACAGCACATGACATGGAGTTTTTTTTTTTTTGGTCGAAAAAGGCACTAAATAACAAACGTTAAGGGTTCGAACAACAAAAGCCCAAGGATGGGGCATCCAAGCACAAGAGATCCCAAAGAGGCTGAGGAGGGTTAGAGACCCAAAAAACAGGAACATTATTTCGTCGATGGGCTTTTGCAAGCCAGTCCGCTACCATGTTTGTGGACCGGCGGCGATAGACCACAAACACATTTTCCATACGTGCCAGCATCTGTGGGCTTCAGTAATTAGATCTTCCGAATCCCACCCGAGTACTGCTTCCCCATTGACTTCTTCCACCAAAGTACAGCAGTCACTTTCTATAATCACTTTCCCCTCTTCAGTAACTTTTCCTTTTAGCTTGCCCCGTTCCAGAAACTTTAGGGCTTCCCGCAGCGCCCACGCTTCAGCTCGGCATGGCGAACAATCTCGGATTTTCTCCACGAAACCGTCCAAGAGGAGGCCTTTGGAGTCTCGTAGAACCCCGGCGACGGCACCCTCGCCCGGGACTCCACCGACGGAGGCATCTATGTTCAGCTTCAGGTCAGATCGCGTCGGGGGGATCCATTTTGTGGAATCTCTGCGCAAGTTTCGGTAAATCTTTGATCTTTGCCATTTAAACTTCTGTAGCTTCGCACTAAGGCCTCTGCTTCGTATATCAAGGTGTTTGCACATGGTACTTTTCCTCTAAAAACCGCGTTGTTTCGTGCCTTCCAGATGCACCAGAGAAGTGCTGTTTACCTTCGAATCGGGGAGACGTCGTGGGGTTCCGGATCTGTTCGTGAAGCCAAGCCTCTATTCTTGTACTATTTGAAGGAGGGATGAGACCCGAGAGCCTCCAATCAGTCCAGATCTGTTCAGTCCAGGGGCAGGTAAGGAACAAATGTTCAGTAGGTTTCCACCTGAGAGTCGCACAGAGCACAGAAAGGGTGCGGTATGATTTTCCTTTGAATAAATTTTCTCTGGTAGGTAGAGCATTTTGACATACTTGCCAGGTAAAGACACGAACTTTTGGGGGATTTGAGCTTTCCAGATTCTGTTCCACAGTTTGCTAGTAGGTTGCGCAGAATTTGAGGCTTGTGTAGTGCATAGCGGCTGGTTTTCTCTCTGCTTATGTTGTATGCACTCTTGACTGTAAATGTTCCAGAAGCTCTGCCCAACCAAATCAGTTTATCTTCCTTTCGCATAGGGCTGATAGGGATAGATAAAATTTCCTCTGATAGCTGCTCGTCAAAAAAATTCCTGATGATGTGTTCATCCCACGTTGCATCTTCCTTAGAAATCAGCTCTGAAACCCTCCGCGTTCATTCTTATTCGCTGGACCACCGAGTACACCTCTCTTCAGCCAACGATCTTCTCTAACATTTACACTTTCTCCACTTCCGATTGACCACCTGATTGACTCTGCTATGACTTCCCTCCCTGTAGAATGCTCTGCCATCCCCAAGAAGGTCTAGAGCCCCTAACAGCTTGTAAGAAATTCTCTTGGAAATATACCTTCCCTTCAGGATCCTGCCCCATAAAGAGTTAGGGTTCTGAGAGAGCCTCCAGGCTTGCTTTCCTAGTAAGGCTTTGTTGAAAGCGGTGAGATCTTTAAAACCAAGACCCCCTTTATCTTTCCTCATTTTCAAAATCTCCCAGTTACGCCAGTGCAGCCCAGAGCCAGTTTCATTATTTTTCCACCAGAAAGCTGCTATCCTCCTTTCTATAGCTTTACATTGACACACTGGTATTTTGAAAATCGACATAGCATATTGGGGAATAGCTTGTACCATCGTTTTCAATAGAACCTCCTTTCCAGCCTTAGAAATTAGGTTTTCCTTCCACCCTTCTAATTTCATGTTGACTCGAGCATTGATCCACGAGAACATTTGTTTTTTTGACTCCCCCAATCAGATGGAATGCCTAGGTATCTCCCTATTTTTCAATCACTGGGACTCTTAAGAGCCAGGCTCTCCTGAAGCTGTTTGGGACAGTTTTCCCCATGAATAGCCCTGACTTGTTTAGATTGATCTCTTGGCCTGACGCTATACAGTACTGATTCAAAATTGAGCTAAATTCTGGCATTCTGTTAAGGTCCCTTCACGGAAGAAGATAGAATCATCCGCAAAGAGTAAGTGTGTAAGAGTAGGACAAGACCTGTTTAGCTTAATGCCCTTTATTGATCCCTCATTCAGCGCCTTCCTCATAAGCATCGAGAGCGTATTTGCAATAAGTATGAAGAGATATGGGATAACGGGTCACCTTGGCGAAGTCCTCTTGTTGGCTGAAAATAGGGTAGAGGTTCCCGTTAAAATTTCACACTGAGGGTTGCTGAAGATACACATGTCATCACCCTTTCCACCCACATCGCACAGAACCCGTTTTCACTAGACATGCTTCCAGAAATCCCATTCCACCTGTCATATGCTTTCTTCATATCCAGCTTTAGCACTGCTTGGAATCTTTCCTTCCTCTTACTAACTCTTATTTAGTGCAAGACTTCCTGAACAATAAGGATATTGTCTTGTATTTGCCTTCCTCCCACAAACGCACTTTGCTCTTCAGCAATAATGACAGGCAGCCATCTTTTAACTCTGTTCGCCAGTATTTTTGATATGATCTATAAGCCACATTACACAAGCTTATCGGCCTGAATTGATCTATGCTTTCTGGGTTTTTAACCTTGGGGATCATAGTGATTTGTGTTCTATTCAGTTTAGCATTCATGCTTCCTGTTTCAAAAAGGATTTGATTTCCTCTAATAAACCTACCTTGATGCTCTCCCAGTTTTTTTGATAAAATAATCCATTCAGTCCATTTGGGCCAGGGGCCTTTAAAGGGTCCATTGCAAATACAGCCTGGTGAACTTCTGTAAGTGTAACTTCAGCCGACAAATCTGTGTTCATCTCCTCTGTCACCAAGGTTGGGCATTGATGAAGCACTGGGTGAAAATTTATTTGCCCAGATGATTTATATAGGTCCTCAAAGAACTCTGATGTCATCTTTTTCAAAGCTCTCTGATCTTTAACCCATATATTCTGATCAGTTCGCTTCAGCATAAATATCTTGTTTCTCTGCCTTCTCTATACAATGGTAGCATGAAAAAATCTCCTATTTTTGTCCCCCCATCTCAACCAGCTGATTCTTGATCTGAGACTCTAGTACATTTCCTCTCTTCTCCACATGTTCTCGATCTGGTTCAAAATGTTCTCCCTGCTGCTCTTGTTCTGAAATACATCCCTGTCATTGGACATCTTCTCTAACTCCTCTTTTAACAACTTGATTTGGGAAATGTTATTGGGAACTTCTTTTTACTCCACTTCTCAAGGGCACCTATTACTTTCTTAATTTTCCACACCAGATCATCCCCATTTCTCTCGCCTTCTTCCCAAATCTCTTTAACTAAATTCTCGCACTCCTTGTCTTCAGCCAAAAGGCTTCGAATTTGAAAATCTTCTTTCTTTTAACCTTTTCGACCATCAAAGACAATAGGATAGGGCTATGGTCTGAACCTATTATTGGTAAAGCAAAGGTTTCTGCTTGTGGAAAGGAAACTCTCCAATTCAAATCACAGACAGTCGTATCAAGCCTTTTTTTAACTAGATTTCCATCTTCTTATTATTTTGACCAGGTAAAGGCACATCCTTTACTCTCAAAATCCATCATTTCGCAACTATTTAATAGCTCGCTGAAGCTCTGCATTCTATAGTTGTCTGATTCTCTTCGTCCCACCTTTTCCCAATGATATAATATTTCATAAAATCCTCTATCTAGACCCATGAGAGATTACTCCACTCTTTAATCATCTTAAGCCTCTCCCATGTTCTCAACCTTTGCTGTTATGATGCGGTGCGTACAAAAAGTCATGCGAAAGACCACCCCTTGAGCTGGATCATTATACTGGACATCAATATACTCCTCATTAGCTGCCAAAATCTGAACCCCTATTTCTTCTTTCCATAACAAAGCCAGACCGTCACTTAAATCCAGTTGGATTCACCACCATATGTGTAACGTTCAAAACTTTGCTGCAAGAAGACAAAACTCTTTTTAATCTTTTGACTCGTGGGCCCCCATTCTTTGGTTAAATCCCCAACTACTCCTCTCCTTCACGTCACCCCCATTTTCTTGTCTATTTAGCCGAATGGCCCCCCTACACCCCACCAATTTATGCTCTCTCTCTCTCTCTCTCTCTCTCTCTCTCTCTCTCTCTCTCTCTCACAGTTGGCCCCACCAGCTCTGCCATTCCCTTTTCCCATGCAATTCAGACCACTTTCATGATTTTTCTAGCCCTAACTTTTTGACTTTCTTCCCAACTGTTCATGTAAGAACCTCTCTGCAGCCGAGCTCCACTTCTCCTTCTTCTTTCTTCTTCCTTCGGTGGCTTCTTGGGCGAGAACCACTACTACTCCTTCCCTCACCCCGACGCCACTTAGGCTAAGCCTCCGTTGCGTCGCCACCAGCTCCGTCAGCCGCACTTTTCGACCTAGCCGGCCGCCATTCGTGTGACTCCTTCTTCTCGTACGCGACCAGCGGCTCCCCCGCGAGCTTTGCCAGCGCGCGCGTTGTCTTCCTCCCCCCTCGACTGTGCAAAACCTCGCGGCTCGAAGCCCTCACCCTCCGTTCGTGTCGCCGCAACCCTTGACTCCACCACGTCGCCCGACCAGCCACTGTGTACCTCAGCCCCTTCACCTCCAGCCCGTGCACGTCGTCGCTCGAACGTCCAGCCGTGAGCCCTAACCACCCAAACGAGCTCGGCCGTCTCTCTAGCCAACTACTTTGTGCCATCAACCGCCGTCCAGCCGTCGTCGCCAGAGCTCACCGCCGCCATCCGTTACCACTTGTCGTCGTCGGACGATTTTGAGTGAGTTTAACCCATAATCTCCGATTAGGTCATTAATTACATTTAGGTTAGTTTAGATTAAATTTGTATTAGTTTAATTAGTTAACCGCAATCGGTTAAGTTAGTGACCCTGGTTAGGTTAAACGACGCGGTTAGGGTAGTTAGGCTAAATTGGCAGGTTTATACTACGAGCGAATATGTTTGAGGCGGACCGGGATTATTAAATTTAATTAATTATTTCTAGACTAATAAGAATTTAATTAATTATTGTGAACTTCTAAAAATTTAATAATTTATTATGAGCTGATTAAAATTTAATTAATTATTTTGGGCTAACAAATAATAATTATTATTTTTGGGTTAATTATTATTATTTTGGATTAATTATTATTATTATTTTAATTAATTAATTTGGACGAAATTAGTTAATTAATGTTTGGTTAATTTAATTATGATGTTTTAATTAACCATGAGTTATTATTATTAAATTGATAATTATTTACGATGATAGATGTATAAAAATTTAATTAATTATTTCTGGACTGATTAAAATTTAATTAATTATTTTGGGTTTAAAAACAATAATAATTATTATTCTTGGGTTAATTATTATTATTTTTAATTAATTAATTTGGATGAAATTAATTAATTAATTATAGTGTTTTAATTAATCGTGATCCAAATTAGTAATTATTATTAATTGTTAATTATTTGTGACGAATTTGTTGATTAACTTTATTAAATTATTGATGGATGAATATTGTTGATTTTCTAATTTCGATTAATTATTTATTATCTGCTTGTTATTGTTGATTTATTCTTGGGTGATTTAATGAATAGTTATGTATATGACCGTATGCGGAGTCAAAATTTTGTATTTGAGCATGAAAAGAAAATGGCTTTGAGCCGAATTTTAAGCACGACCGCGTGTGCATTTTAATTAAATGCAAAGATAATAACTAGATTGGTTGTCTGGCGTGCTTGTGTGGTCACATATTGGATATCGTCGCTCGGGGGTGTCCCGAGAACGATGCCTGATAAGTTCGTGCCGTGTCGATCGAAATCACACGACTTATTAGAAGCACGATAGTCTGTGTCGTCAGACTAATCGGATGCCGATCGTAGCTTGTGACGGACCGAAGTCCTTATAGGAATGCCTGATATATATGTGCCGTGTCGATCGAAATAACACGGATTATTGGTCGCCGTCGCCGACGGAGCGGGACGAAGCCCGGTTATTCCGGAAGAACACCAACTACCTAGTGTGCCGGGCACCAACTGTCTAGTCTGCCGAGCACCAATTGTCTAGTGTGCCAGGGCCAAGAGCCCGTTAATAACTAGAAATCGCATGTTGCATAATGCCTGAGAGTTGTGTGCATGGTTCTGGTAATTGCTTTGATTTGGGATGCGATATAATTGTCAAGTAAATAATTGTACTATGTGAACCAAGACAAGATAAATTGCATGTGATTGACAGTTGGATTGTTTTGTGTTGACATGCTTGTTTAGGTTACCTGAGTGAATCAATGCTCTAGTTGGACTTAGGCGTTGACTCATAGAGATATTTATATCTCACCCGTCGTGATAAATATTTTCAGGTCCGTAACTTTGGAGATATGCAGATGTGGGTGACAAGAGTGCCATGACCCCTCTTTTGGAGGAGAAATGAAGTTAACCCTGTCCCGACCCATTGTCCTTTTTGCTGGTCTTAGGAAGCCACCCCGAAGTATGGGGTTGTATAAGCTGTAGCTTCGGTAGGGTTAATTATTATCTACTAATGAAAATGGTAGTCTTTTGCTAAGCTAGTTGTTATTGTTTGATCTGTGGTCCTACTTTTCTATCCCTACTATTTTGGCGATTGTTTGGGGAGTTTCGCGTTCCGCATGCGTATAATTATAAGATAAATATAAATGGGTCGATGGCGTGCCTGGGACGTCACCCTTTTATGACCCGAGGATGTCACAATATGTTTCTGGTACCTGATATGATGCCTCACCCTTTTGATAACTCTTTCTTGGTTTTTGGTTTCACAAAGAAAAATTAAGCTGGGCCTTTCCTGAGCCACAATGGCTCGTAGTGCCTGAACTGTTAAAGGTGTGCCCAACCCTTAACAGTTCCAGGTGAGAATGCTCATTTGTAACCCAGTGGCTTATTATGGCTAGCCACCAAAGCCCGTGTATTTGCTTCCTCCGCTGAAATAATAAGGGTCTCCAGAAGATTCATTTCTTCTACTATCATGGTACTTCCTGTTGCTTCCCCATATTTATGACCTGTTCTTCCTTTTTTAACGTATCTCCCAGTTTTTTGGTTCTGATGCTGCTTTTGTGTCTCTCGGTCTAGCTGGAATGAAAGGAGCTCTAACAAGAGGGGCCCTGCTTCACCCAGAGCTCCATTTCCAGTATTCTGCTCACTGGTACCAGTACGACACTCTAACTCATGCATTTTCCTTTTATTTCTCTCATCTGTGGGAGCTCTACCACCACTTCCCCCCTTATCATTCTTCTGGAAAAATTCTAAAGATCCAAAAATATTAGGAGTTTCTGGAATTGTTTCCTCATCCAAGTTTTCTACAAGATTAGCCTCAGAAAAGGAATTTCGAAAGGGACTCTGTAGACTCATTTCAGCCCTAAGCCAAGACCCGTACAGCTAATTATCGCCATTAGAGAAAAATTCCTCGTTATAAGGAATTTCCTGACAGTTTTGTACATAATGGCCTATCTTTCCACAAGAATAGCAATAGGTTGGTAACCTTTCATAACAGAAATCCAACCACAAAATCTTCTCTTTGAAACTATACAGCATGCCAGATTCCAAAGGAGACTGTAGATTCAACATTACTTTTGTCTTGCTCACAGAAGTCTCTATTTTGACATTCACCACCCTTCCTATTTTCTCTGCAATGTTTAGAATTACCTCTTCTTTTCTTCCTTCTACAAATAATCCCACAATGTGAATCCAGAAGGCACAAAGATCAAATGGTAAGTATTGAGGAAGGGTACTCGGTTTCCAGAGGTTTAGTACCAAAAGATGCCGAGAAATTGACCAGGGGCCAGAGTTGATGATCCTTTCTTTTTCCGCAGTGCTCTCAAAAACAAAAGAGAACAAACCTGGTTCAAGGTGAGAGCAAACTACATTTTCAATTTTCCATGCTTTCTTCATCGTTGTTTGGAATACCTGGAAATTTATTGATGGGTTTCCATGAAGACGGCCGAAAATCGTGCGATTTCCTTCTTCTAAGCTTTCTTCTGTAACAACATTGTCCATGACAGCTTTCTTCGTTCTTGGCCATAGGTGACCCAGTCTGTTGCACAAAGATGCTAGCCGTATTTCTTGTTCGGCATTTTGCTCCATGGCTCCAGCTATCCGTAGGTGTAAGAGTGAAAATCTGCACGAAACACTTCTGTTATGCACAAAGACACAAGATGAAGGGGGAAAACGAGAGAGGTTTCAGAAATTGGTTTGCGACTAATACAACATAGTAAGGTTGGATCAAGGGAATGTAAAGGAACAAGAAAAGGAGATTAGGGTTTTGTTTGGATTTTCTATAAAAACAGGAAGGAGGAATGTATGAAGTTGCTACGGAGGTTTTAGATCAATAACATTGTTTCTGGGTATGTTGTGCACCTTGTCCATTGGACGGGATTAGGGTTTGTTTAAGGAAACAGGGAAGAACCTCGCCAAAGGTAGGGGTTGAGCTCTCAGAGCGAGAGGGAAGGCTCTCAGAGCGAGGGCAGCCCTTGAGTATAAGTGTTCGAGTAATTGTAGTCTATTGCAATAAAATTATCTAGTCGATTTCTTCCCGTAAAACTGAACCACATAAATTGATTGTGTTGTTTTTTTTTTTTTTGCTATTTATTTCCAACTCAACTCGAGTCAACTCATGTCCAAAAAACAGAGGTTTTCTTGGATTAATGTGAGAGCTAATATGAAGCTTGAAGGTTAAAAAGAAAATCTTATCTCAAAGACGGAGAATGAGATTTTAATTAAATTCGTGGTACAGGCCATTCCCTAGTATGCAGTGTCAATTTTTAAATTACACATTTCAATTTGCAAATCAGTAGAGAGGAAAATAGTAGCCTTTTGGTAGAAAAACAGTGAGTCTGGTACTGAAATCCACTGGAGAAAATGGGAAACCTTGAAAGTTAGAAAATGGGGGACTGGGTTTCAAAGATCTCTTGGCTTTCAACAAGGCTATGCTAGAAAAGCAAGCTTGAAGACTAGCTGAAAACTAGAGCTCATTGTGGAGCAGACTATTAAAAGGATTGTACTTTCCCAACAACCCTTTCTTCCATGCAGAAAAAGGCCATAGACCATCCTAGGGTGGCGGAGTATGCTTTATCGTAGAGAGACCATCTTAGAGTTAGTGAGATGGTTTATTGGCAATGGTGAAATGGTCAACATAAGAGAGGATGTATGTCTGAAAAGGGAAACCATAGGGGTTCCTGCAACTGAGCATGAACCTTCAATGGTTGCAAACCTTATCTCAGAACAAGACGCTAAATGGAAGGAAAAAAAAATCAGACAACTCTTCGATGAGGAATTAGCAGAAGAAATTCTATCTACCCCCTTAGCTTGCTCCTCAAGAAGGACAAATTGATTTGGTCTGGGAAATAGTTGGGATAGTATACAATAAAGAGTCGTTATAATGTGAACAGAAATAGAGCCATTGTACTCTGCTGACACAGCTTCAACCTCCTTTCAACCCTCTCGCAAACTATGGAATAGAATATGGAAAGCCCACTACCTCCCAAAAATTCATTTTTTACTATGGAATGTATGCCAGAATGTCTTATCCACAAAAGAAAATCTAGTCAAGTGAAACATCATCAACCAGCACTTATGCTCTCTGCATAAGTCAAAAGTAGAAACCACAAAGCACATATTCCTTTGTTGTCCCTGGACACAACAGATCCGGCAAGACCCACGTTTGTTTGAGCTAAACCAGAGATCTTTAGGAACACGTATGGATGAATGGATACATGAATTATTAGAAAGTCAATACCAGAATCCTACCTTTGAAGTGGTTGCAGGAACTCTCTGGTGTATTTGGAAGAAAAGAAATTATTCAATGTTCAGAAGCATAACACCAAATGCAATTGAACTGATCTATGAAGCATAAGCTATTTTGGACAGCTATTCCAGGTGGAACAAAAAAGACCATAACTTTGCTAGCCGAACCCCAACCTTACCTACCAAATGGATTTCTTCGACAAATGCAGATCTGAAACTAAATATCGACGCCTCCATCGCTATCGATATTGTCGATGGAGCCATCGCTAGGGTCCTTCGTGACTCCAAAGGAGCTTTGCTCGACAGATTCATAGAAAAGATTCAAGCTTGGTTTCCAATTGAAGTTGATGCCAAGGCCCTAACTTTTGGTCTAAAGCTTCTGGAGTCAAAGAGAGAGAAGGAAGCGAACATTAATCGTGGAGTTTGACTGTTGTACTTTGGTAAAAGTAGTCAACGCAAAAGGGGAACTTAGCTAGGAAGCTGAACATCTAATTCTTGAAGCCCAAAATCGCTTGGCCCAAATGAGTAATGTGTCGGTGGCCCATTGTGATAGTGTTGACACTTGATTTTTAACCAATTTAATTTTCATAAATTTTTAGAAAATTCATAAAAATTCATAAAATTGAAAAATCAACTTTGAAGACCTTGGCCTGGTCTAGGGAACCAATTTTGAGCAAAAAATGATTTTCCTTTTTTTTGTATTTTTTTGCATTTTATTTTCAAAAATTCATAAAAAATCAATAAAAGTGAGAAAATTGAAAATCAACTTTGGAAGCCTTAGCCAAGCCTAGGAAACCAATTTTGAATAAAAAATAATTTTCCTTATTTTTGGCATTTTTAGTATTTTTCAGAAATTAGGAAAATAATAAAAAATTAATAAAAATAGCATTTGAAGTTAGAAAATTACCAAAAATAGTCAGTATTTTTAATTTAATTTTATATTCATTTTGGATGAATAAATTTCGAAAAATAAAGTCTGGAATCTAGTGTTTCTTTGTTAATTTCATTTTTTAGAACATTTAAATAATTTCTAGAAATTCCATTTTAGCTGTATAATTTTCCAAATTTTCATTTTTAGAGTCGTGTCATCCTCCTCTATTTTTGAAAATTAAAATATAGTCCAAAAGCCCTCGGAATTGTCCAATTTCGCTAAAAAGGACCAAAATGCAATTTCTGATTTTTCAAATTAGTCCCTAAAATCACTAAAAATGAAATTAAAAATTTTTTAGGGACTAAATTGAAAATAGGGCGACGTCACCCCCTAGTTTTTGACATTCTGAATCCAACGGTGGCAACAATTTTTGCAGAAAAGGGCCCTAAGACTTTGGATTTTGCAAATGGGCTCTCGGGTCGAATTTAGAAATTGGGTTTTTACGTTAATCTTTGGCTAAATTGACATGAAATGTCATTCTCCTAATGTATTTGATGCCATAGAATTCAATTTTGGGGTTTAATTTGCCTAATTTTGACTTTTGGAGGGTTAATTTGAGAAAATTTCATCGACCGGATTAGTCGGGTCGGGTCGGACCCGATGACCCGGTCAACCGACCTGAAGTCAACAGAACCAAGCTTGGTTCTTCTCCTCCGCGCGAAATGCAATTCGAAACTGGGCAAATCCTAACCGAGAAGATTTTCACGAGATTCCGAAAGATTGTAGGTGGTTTTGGGCAAGGATTCAAATCAAGTTAGTTCGAGACGATCTCGGTGGGGGTTGGGGGTACCCAAAATCGAGCTTAAAAGGACGAAGAGAGGGGATTTTTCAGGGTCGGCCACTGGAGGAGGGATCCGAAATTTAGAACTCGAATTCACGACGACCTAGGAGGGATCAAGCCTTAAGGTTCGATTGGCGAGCACCGGGGAGCTAGAGGGAGTAGCCAGAACCCGGCCACTTGCCGTCTAATCATCGGAGCAGGTAATTGCCATTTTCAAGCTCCGAGCTCTGTGATCATGGCGAATCGCCCGTTTGTCTGTTGTTCTCCAAGTTTCTTTGTGCATTTCATTCCTTGAACGATTCTAAGCATACCCCCACTTCGCTTTTGCATTGATCGAACGTGAGAGTCCCCATTCGAGACCTCCCATCCTTGCCCGATTGTCGTCTCTTCGTCAGCCTAATTTGGCAATCTAGAGCTTGATCAGAGCCCGAGGTAAGCATCCTAAACACCCTTAGATGCTGTTCTTTGAGTTAATTTGATGGTTATGACCGGGTTTGCTTGATTGATGTTGCCATGATTGCTTCTGTGTAAGCCTCAATTAACCCGCTTTAGCCGTTAGATCTCAATATAATTATGATATGTTAATCCGGAGTTGGATGCGAGTCGATCGGCGGTGGAATTAGCTCAATCGGTTTGGTTTTCGCCGTCAGATCTTCGCCGTCGAACCTCAGTCGTCCATCCATTTCAGCTGAGCGAAGAAGACGAAGTCCAGTCAGCACGCTGACCGAGTCAACGTGCTGACGTGGACGACACGTCAATTCGTCCGATGAATTCGATCGGACGGCTGTGGTTCGTCCACGTGTCAAGACCATAAAATTCTGAGAATAAAGATATAATTTGATTTTATTAATCATTTTCGAAATAAATGGGATGGACGGTTAAGATTAAGTCGTCAGGTTAGATCTCAACCGTAGGATTAGTATGGAAAACGGACGATTAAGATCTGGTCTTGGGTTGGATCCGACGGCTATTTCTAGTCTGCAAATCCGAGGGCTGCAAAGATAGCCACGTGGCACTATGGGAGTCGCAGGATTAGGAAGTAGGCGGAAATAAAGAGTATAAAACAATCTCTAAAAAAATTCGAAAATTCAAATTTAGTGTCCAAAACTGCGTTGTTTTTGTATCAGGTCAGATTAGTGGGCTTGGGCCGGGTTTTGGTTAGTGGGCCGGGTCAAGTCTATATGACCCGATCCGTATAACTTAATTTAAAACAAAAATAATGAAAAATCCAGAAAATAAAATAAAAATTAAATAAAAGAATAACAAAAATAAACTAAAATAGAAAACCAATGAAAACCAAAGCTGCGTCGTTTTAGGTTTGGGCCTTCGGGCCGGGCTCTCGGACGGGCCGGGTTGACCCGACCCGGTCCGAAAAATTAGAAAATATTAAATAAAAAAATAAATAATAATAAAATAATAAATAATAATAAATAATAAAATAGTAAAAGTAAAAATACGAAAATAGAATAAAAAATATAAAAAAATAATAGATAAATAATTCTGAAAATCTTGTAAAAATAAAAAATACGGGAATTGTAGGAAAATAAAAAAAAATATAATAAAGAAATAAATAGAAAAATCGTAAAAATTCGCAGAAACCTTAAAAAAAATTGGAAAAATTGACAGAATATATAAAAAATTTTAAAAAAATAGGAAAAATATAAAAAATCAAAATAAAAATTCTAGAAAATATAGAAAATATTCCAAAAAATAGGAAAATTCTTAGAAACTCTTAGAAAATCTAGAAAATTTCTAAAAAATCCTGGAAAATTCAGAAAAATTTCCAAAAATCGTGAAAATTAGGGAAAAACCACATTCAACTGGTTTGACCTAATTTCACATTTTTGGCTTCCAGAACCCTCTAAAATGACCATTCTGCCCTTCTGGTCAATTTGACCCAAATCATTCCAAACCATCCAAAATCATCTTCAAACCTAATTGATGTATTTTCCAGACTTCTAGGACTCCCCTTTGTTTGTAATTGACTTGATGTGATATGTTTGCTTCCTGATTTGATTTCTTGATTGCGCATGTATTTCTCTGGTTGTGATTGATAGGATAGATAATTCCACCCGCATGAACCCCTTAGATTTTTAAAGCCTACCTTATCCAATCTCGTCTGCATGAATTCTTAAATTAGGGAATCACTCAACTTAGGTACCGAGAGGGCGTCGATGGTAGTATCGACGTAACTAAGTCCCCGAATCTAAATCTCTGGTTTTCGTAGGATCGAGCGATATCTCCCAATCGTTCGATAGGGTTCCCAGTCATACCCTCCAATAAATGATTGGTGGCGACTCCTATGGCATGCACACTATTCACATGTCACTTGACCATACTAAGGTCAACTTCGATCAAAAGATTTTCCTGACGCGATTTGGTATGGGCCTGGGAGGGCCCGAGCTAAGCCCAGATACCCAATGGGCCTAGCAATCCATTAACTCCCTCGGGATCCGGGAAATCTCGGGAGGGTCGCGACAGATAGAAAAGCAAATCAAGTTGCCGACTGGTCAGTCAAGAACCACTGTTTCAACATCATTCCACCATCTTGGGCCTCTAGACCTCTTCTATTTTTATGGAATTTACTTTTCGTTGATGCCTCCTCTATGGGCTTTTATTGTATGAACTTTTCATACTTCTATCAATGCAATTTCTTTCAACCGAAAAAAAAAAAATCGAGGCAGATATTTTGTTAAGCTACCCCTTAACATGAGCATTGACTTGGCTGCTTTTTCTTTTGTAATATTTGACTTTTCCGGCACCAGTCTGTCCCAAAACGAGGAAGACAAAAACGTGCAGACCATTCCCCAAAACAAATTAATACTAAAAAAAAAAAGGGGTTTAAGAATTCATTTGCCGGAATAGTCGCGTGGAAAATAGAGGCATCAAGAGATAAGAAGCAAAGACCTCGACGAAGAGGAGCAATGAGCTTGCAGATGTCTCAGCTAATCCCTTTGAAACACCCACATGAGCCAAAGAAGCAAGTACATCAATGATGATGACCTCCGAGTTCTTTTTTTTTTTTCTCTCTCTCTTTAAGGCCGGTTGAATTAAATTACTCCACATTGATCTGCTGTCTTCCCTTAATTAATTGGACTTTAATTGTGACACTATACTTTTTTTTTTTGCCTTGTCGAAATAATTTTAGGAACCTTGAAATGGTCTAAGGGGGAGAGAGGTTGATCTTTTCTTCATTTTCGACGGACGCCCATTTTCGTCATTGTTGGAATCGCGCTCCATAAAATCTTGAGGAAATTGTTTAATCGGTGATATAAACTTATCATACGATGCCGATTTAACTCATAAATTTTTTAGTTTTGTCAATTTAGTCCTAAAATCTTTGTGCGAAATTCCAATGTAGTCATTATGGTCAATTTTTGCCGGAAATCAATGACGTGGCAAGGTGCCACTAAGGCTGTCAGCGATCAATAGATCACTATGTTAGCGATTTCCAATGAAAATTTGCCAGAATAACTACATGAGAATTTCGAAGAAAAGTTTATGACTGAATTGGTAAAATTGAAAAGTTCAGGTTTCACTAGATATATGAGTAATAGATTTAGGATTGATTAGACAATATAAGCAATTTTCGCTCATATATTCAATTTGTAAGAACCTGGTGCGCTTCCTAAGAGTTAGGCTCATGTAACTCGTGATTGGATCAAACAGTGAATGTTCAGTTGCCACTATGATTTGATCATGATGAGTGACACCTCGCTCCTTTGACTCCAAGTGAGAACACAAGAAATGCTCGCATTTCTTAACGAGGAAGGCCTTGTTAGCATACATTATAATTGAGGTCGGTAGATCGACGTGATTTAGAGAGCAGTTGAACGAGTCTCATATGGTACAAAATATCCAATCTTTATCGCTTGACTTAAATAAAAAACATTCAATTTGACTAGGAGGCTAATTGACCTCCACCACGTTGCGAGGCCCTCTACGGCTTCATGCCGCCTTTACCTAGAGGGGAAAAAAATTATCCAAAAAATCATAAGCTTATTACAGTTACATCAGTTCCATGCTAAACTTGTTGTACTTGTTTCAATTCAATTCATTCGACCAATTTTTACTGAAAATTATTGATGTTATGTGGACATTTTTAATAATATCATGATATTTTTTTTATGTATTATTATTTACTTTGTTTCTTGTCCACGTTAGCACTACTCATATATTTTAGTACGACTGGCGTTCATGTATTGTCAAAAAGTCTTAAACCTTTTATAGTATTGCCAATTTAGTCATGAATCTTTTAAGTTTATCGATTCAATATTAAACATCTTCACTTTTTCCCAATTCAATCTTATTGATCGGAAATCGCTAACATGGATGCTGACTGTTCTACATGGCACTACCCGCACTGAAGTGGATAATTTTTAATAATTTTTCAAATATTTTCATTTAGTTTTTTTATTTTTTCCCTCTTTCTTTTTATTTTTTTTCTTTTTTTAGGGGAAAAAAAGGAAGGCAAGGACGATGGCCGTTGAAGGCTGAGGAGGGCTACCCTCACATGAGGTCGATGGAGGAAAAAATAAAAAAAATAATTGAAATTTTTAAAATATTACTAAAATTATCCACATCAGCATCGGCGTTGTAATGTAGGACGGCCGATGTTTATGTTAGCAATTTTTGGCTAATAGACTGAATTGGCAAAAGGAAAAAATTTTAGAACTGAATCGACAAACTTTAAAGATTTATGATTGAATTGGCAGAATGACGAAAGGTTTAGGCCTTTTTTTTTTTACAATTTCCCACGATTTCTAGTTAAAATTGCCCGAACGGACTCAATTGGTAGAACTTAAAAGGTTTAGAACTGAACTGACAAAAAAATAGATTTATCACCAAATGGATGCAATTGCAAAATCTTGTGACTTTTTTTATAATTTTCCCGAGAGTTGGCAAAAGGAGTAGAACTAAAAAGAAAAAAAAGCCTTTCAATGTGTTTCTAATTTTCTTTGACCATTTATTTTTCAGGATGGCAGAAAATGAATCTCAGTTAATTTGTAAAAAAAATATTTAGATCAACATAATACATATACGAATAAAGAGATATTTTGTATTAGGAAAATGATTAATCATGGGGAATCCTCCCTTCATTTAATGGGAAGCCCCTCTATAGATGGCATTGACCTAAAAGCCTGCCAAAGCGTTACGACAAGAAGACTCCGACAAGCGCCTTCTTGTCTTCAGGCCAGCCCGTCCCCCGTCACTCTCTCCCTCTCTGCTAAACATTAGACTTTGTCGAGACGGACGACAACAGATTATTGACCAACCGTGACATCAATAAATTAAACCCAATAATAATGTCTGTATTTCTCTCTCTTTCCTCTCTTTTTTTAATTAAGCCACTGTCGCCATTGTCGCTGCTCATGCTCGGGGAGAGGGGGAGAGAGAGAGAGAGAGGTGTTTCTCTTTTCTTTAGTCGACGACTTGGGTAAAGAGAGCTCCTTTTGGTGCGTTCTCTTGTTTGTTGTTCGCATTTTGCAGGGTTCAGAAGACGACGATCACTCCCTTTTTTCTTCTTACCCCTCCAAGGCTTCCACCCGTTTTTTTTTTTTTTCTGTTTCTTTGTTTGGGTTTCGATCAGATTCGGGTCATTGAAGCTCCGACGCTTCTCGATCTGAAGTTCTTGTTTTGCTCGACTGTGGAACTCTCAGTGTCGATCCCTTCTATGAGTCTGGTAATCTGAATGGACGGAGTCGTTGAACGCCAAGCCCCAAATGCTGAAAGGCGCTTTCGCGTCAAGGCTCCACTGGTAAAAGCTCAATTGCTCTTCGCACTTCTTGGGTTTCTGCTATTTTTTAGTTATGTCTTCGTGGGATTTATGTCGGGAATTTCTTTGAGATGTTTTGTTTTTTGGCGGGGCTCGCTCGATTCTTGATCTTTGGGTCTAGTGAGAGGAAATTGGGGAGCAAAGATGAGATTATCTGTACTTGGATGGTTGGAAATTGGTGATTTCGACATGATCTTGATAATTGTGGTAGTGATCGTTTGGTCTCTGCATATCATTGTGGATTTGTGAGGATACACAGATGAGAATTGCGGTGTAGGAATGTGTTTGCTAATGGGTTTGCCTTTCTTGACTCGTCTGTTTCTTCCTTCCCTTTCTTGTGTTTTGCCCTCATTGTCTCATGTGTTGCCTCTCAGATCCCAGCTCGTCCTATGTTAACCTTTAGCAAGCGTCAAGTTACGGCTCCTCGCTGCTCCCATTTAGTTCCTGAAATTTCTTGGGCAGGTCATCTGTCTATGGAGTTCTTTAAAATCAAGGATCTAGATTTTCTTTTCTAAAATATTCGGTTTTTCCAATTACATCGATGAATTTCCATTTTGCTGCTCGCATCCTGACGCCGGCCGCTTTGCAGGTTGATTCTGTATCATGCTATTGCAAAGTCGATTCCAGCTCAAAGACGGTTGTTGGCGCAAGGAAGTTTGTCCCGGGCTCCAAGCTTTGCATACAGCCTGACATCATCCCTAATGCACACAAAACCAAGAACTCGCGCAGGGAGAGGCACCGAGTACAGTCCCCACTCTTACCAGGCCTTCCAGATGATCTTGCAATTATTTGTCTTGTTCGAGTCCCTCGCATCGAACATAGAAAGCTCCGCCTTGTTTGCAAGAGATGTGGCGCCTTGTCTCTAGCCCTTATTTTTACTCCACGAGAAGAGTCTTGGACTGGCAGAGGAATGGGTCTATGTATGAAACGAGATCGTGATGGAAGGATCTCATGGCATGCTTTTTGACCCTACCTATCAGCTCTGGCAGCCACTTCCTCCTGTTCCAAGTGGGTATTCTGAAGCTCTTGGCTTTGGCTGTGCAGTTCTCAGTGGTTACCGCCTGTACTTATTTGAGGAAAAGATCCGCTTAGGGGATCTATGAGACGTGTTGTCTTTTACAATGCTTGGACAAACAGATGGCAAAAGGCGCCGATATGCTCAGGAAACGCCACTTCTGCGGCTTTTGTGTTATAAACAACTGTCTTTATGTGGCTGGTGGTGAGTGTGAGGGAATACAAAGGACTCTCCGTTCTGCTGAAGTGTTTGACCCCAGCAAAAACCAGTGGAGCCCTATCACAGACATGACTACAGCTATGGTGCCTTTTATTGGAGTTGTCTACGATGGGAAGTGGTTCTTGAAAGGACTCGGGTCTCATCAGGAAGTGGTGAGGAAGCCTATGTCCCTGAATCTAATACATGGACGCAATTAGTGACGGGATGATCGCAGGCTGGCGCAACCCTAGTATCTCTTTAAATGGACAGCTCTATGCTTTAGATTGTCGTGATGGTTGCAAGCTTAGGGTTTACGATAGGGACACCGATTCGTGGAACAGATTTATAGATAGCAAGCTCCATCTAGGAAACTCCCGAGCTCTGGAGGCTGCGGCTCTTGTTCCCCTGAATGGGAAGCTATGCATCATACGCAACAACATGAGCATCAGTCTGGTTGATGTTTCAAGTCCTGATAAGCACGTGGAGACGAACCCCCACCTCTGGGAAAATATCGCCACCAAAGGTCATTTCCGGACACTTGTCACTAATCTATGGTCAAGTTTGCTGGCCGGAGCGGTTTAAAGAGTCATATTGTGCATTGTCAGGTTCTGCAAGCCTAAGACCTGCATTCTTGTTCGTTGAACTCACTAGAATTTTGTTCAGATCGTTATGCCTGTGTTTCCCTCAAGAATTTGAGCGGCTGTGAATACACCATGATTGCAGTTTATGGAGAGAATCTGCGGCAATCGGTTGTCAGATTAAATTATGAGCCGAGAGCTGAAAATGTAGAATCGGAGGTTTGGAAGATTCAAGTCAATAGATTGATTCACTGGAGGCACCATATTCTGAAATGTACTCTGCCTTTCATGCGGTATAATTGTAATGACAAGGTACATTGTCAGTTTTAGCAACGGAACTTGATGTCATTGATTCATATTCATCATGAGAGAGGAGGTAATTTTAGTTCAGGTCATCCGGCCACAGGGCCAGCGCCTTTCGTTGTTGGATTATTTCAGCAGTATGATTTTCGTAATGTTTGTGAATATAAATATTTTCACATTTAGTATGTATATACTCAATTTGTGTTGGCAATGATGAATTGCAACAATGCGGACTATCTGTACCTTTCCATTGAAGTTATCCTGTTAGTTGTACCTCCATCCTCATGGGTACACGGCAGAGAAGTTTTCACCAAATCATGCACATGTGATGAGTACATATTCAAGGCTCGCCTCTACAGTTTCAATGGCTTGCCTCTGCGGTTTCTTCCTCTTCGAGTCTCATTTCATCATATTCATTGATCTTGCGGACATTTGAGGCGACATTTCCAGCATTAGAAGTTTGACAAGTAAATGAAAACAATCAGTGTGTTTTCCAATTGTACCAATTTGCAATCATGATCTCCTCCATAAGAAAGGAGAATGAGATGAAAAGAATGTTCCCGCGACAGGGGGCAGGACATGGAAGAAATTACAGCACGTGCGATGTATTATAGGAGACGGTAAATTAACAGAACAGATCTACTCCACACACGAGTGGTTAGGAGGTAGTTCCACCGTGAAACAATAACAAAGTTCATCCAGTGTCGACTATAAACCATGTACAAAGAGTGTTTGTACTGTCACGATGAGACACCAAAGCATCGAACTGATGGCGGGCTACTCCAGTCTCGCTAGTTCTCTTTACCTGTAACTAAAAGAAATGCAGAAAGTGAATCGGGTGTTAAAGTTCGTCCGAAATGTAATATGGGTTAAAAGGAGGGTAAAATGACAGACCCAAAATACTGTCCCATGACTGAATGAGAAACAAATCGTCCACCATGTGCTCACCCAGATTATCAATGTAATGCACTTCGATAAACAACAGCTGTTTACCATAATTTTAACACTACTTCATCCTCAAACTGGACCAGCAACTCTTATCAATCTATCAAGATTTTTTTTACTGCCAACTAATAAGGAAAAGGTAGAAATGAAAGAAGGTGACCAAGAACCATGGGTTTCCAAGACAATCGATGCATCACGCATAATGTAAGTTCATCCAAGATTCTCCGAACTGAAATAATTCAGCAATCTGTTAACAGTTTTTTCATTATCTAAGACGTGCAAGGGCCAGCAACGACCAGCCAAATATAGAGAATAGCACCACGAGCACCAGCCTTGGTCTATATTTGAAGCTGGTACTGTTTGATCTATATCCTCAGTGGTATACAATATCCAATGCTATAAGCACCAATGCAGGCGAAGTAGAAGCCTTCACCGACAAAACAAGGACACAGAAATGGGGAAGCACATGCAAGAAACCAAAATTCAAAGTCTATTAGAAGCTTAGAACTGTTGCTTCAATTCGACAGGAGGAGCCAACAGCATATACATACGGAAATAGAGGAACAAAGACAAGCTACTGAGACCACACTAGTAAGATTATACTATAATCCAACTCAAACTAGATCATAAACTAGTGCACCCCAGCCAAAGCTTCGCACTCGATTGTCCTTATGAATCAGTAGTCGAGTGCAAAATATTCCTCTTTGCCTATGTTCTCCAAATGAATTTCCTCGCATATAGGTACAGGGTCTAGCAGGTTTTTTCAAGGTAATCAAATTTACTAGTACGAAAATGACAAATCTCCTGACCGAAAAAAAGTACAGGGCAGCAGCAAATTGCATTGGAAACACACTCGTAGATCACATTATTGCAAATCCAACATTCATGTGCAGTTATCAACCGAACAACAGACCCAATTCCGAGGAATGTGAGGAAAGAAAGGAGTAATCTTGTGTACTAAAAATCAGTGAATCTTCTGAGAAGAAGCGCAAATGAGCGTGCAGATTGATCCCATCCCAAAAGAAAATGAGGATTCGTCCTTCTAATCAGAAGAATTCCAACTAAGCAAAGCCAAAACCCACAGAAAGGAAAATTCCATGCCATGTACACTGCAATTAGCCAATCAAATCAGACAATCCAAAGGTGCAACTCCAAAGAATCGCCAAAAAATTGACAACTAGCATCATTACTAATTCCCACTACCTCACATGGAAGCTGCCTTAGGGTTTTCATCGCAGGCGTTGCTCTTGCAAGCAGGGACAGCTTCGAACTCCTCGGCCGGCAGCTTCTCCGACAGAGCCCCGACGTAGAACTCGATCATGCCCGAGCCCGAGTCCGACTTCATACCCGTCACCGGGAGCCAGACGAAGAGCTTCTTCACCTGGATCCCGGACACGCTGGACACCGACCCGTAGCTCAGCTTCCCGGTGATCTTCCGGTCGTAGTAGACGAGCTGGTCGAACTGCACGTAGCAGGGGCCGCGGAGGCGGATCTCGACGGCGCCGTCATCGGAGAGGGAGTAGGAGGCGACGTTGTCGGGCAAGATGCCCTTGGGGAATCCATACTGGGGGAGGAGGTCGTGTACGTCGTCTCCGCTGCCGCTGCGGCTACCGCCACCACCGTTGCCGCCGCCGGGGTTGACTCCGAGGGTTCTGAGGTGGATAGAGAGGGCGGTGGAGGCGGAGACGGCGAAGAGGAGGACGGCAAGGAGGATGCAGAGGGGAGATGATGGAGGAGGAGGAGTTTGGAGATGGACGCCATTGACGGTCAGCTGAGGAAGCAAAGAGTGGTTGAGCCGTGGAAGTTGGACTTTGGGAACCCGTACAATACAAGCCTTCTTAAATGTGGCGGAAAATATTGTTTATTAAATTGAGTTTTTAAATAATATAAGGCATTGTGATATTTATAAATGATTATTGCTGGCTTAGATTTAGTCGGATTTAAGAAGTAAGCTTTTCAGCTTACGAGAACACTTCTGCTTCAGAGTTGACCAGGAATTGATTTCTAATCGAGAAAATTTATTTAGTAACGATCGAAAATTTCTGTTTCTAAATCATTATTAAAAAAAATTATCATCAGCGTTCAAAAATTTTCTACTTCGTTTTTAACTTTTTAAATTTATTTTAAAAATAATTCTTATTATTAAAAGTATTATTTACTTTTTAAAAATAAAAATATATTTTTTATTTTTTACTCCGACTGCCGAAGATGGCGACTTGGCAACAGTGGTCAGTGTCGATAGGTGAGGTGATGGCCGATGGTTGGTGGCGGTGATCGACAACTGGCGGTTGCTAGCAGAGGTTTGTGATGGTTGGCGATGGTTGCAAGTTGCAATGGGTGACGACAGGCAACGATCATGGGCAGGGATAGGCACATTGACGGAGGTCAGAGATGGGCAGTCGGTAGGTGGTGGGGGTTATGAGTAGCGATGGACAGTGGTTAGCGGAGGTCTATGGTGAGCGGTGGTGGTTGAGGCCGCAATGGGCAACGACTGGCAGTGGACGGCGGTGGTCAGGGCTGCAATGGGTGATGGCGGAGGCTAGCGACGATTATGGTCAAATAGAGAATGAGGTAGAAGTACTTATTCAGTTGAGAAGCAATTTGTTTTTATTTCTCAAACTGGAGGGAAAACAACTCCGTCTATGTATGTTTACATAGCCTATCTCGAGCTGGGGTAAAGAAGGAGGGTTGGCATCAGGCGTAGTAAGCCGACCTTAAAAAAGAGCTATCCCTTATGAGATGAACTCTCTAGATTTTTTGTTGGAGCGTAGCCTTTTTAGCGACGCGTTGCATCGACGCCCAAGTGTAGCAAAAAATGGGCAAGGGTCCTTGCACCAAGATAGACGGGTGCGAGGGGTAAGGAAGTTAGCCTTGGGCCATCATTCCCAGAATGATGCGCCACATCAGTGCCCGGATGTGATGAAAAGTGAGCTAGGGTCCTCATACTTTTTATGGGCGAGTGTGGGGGGCAAGAAATGCCCAAAGAGTAAGGATTCGACTAGGGAGTTGGAATATAGGAACCTTAACGGGTAAGTTGAGGGAGTTAGTAAATACTTTCGTTAGAAGGAGAGTGAATATTGCTTGCTTGCAAGAGACTAAATGGTTAGAGAAATGGCTAAGGAAGTGAAAGGTGCTGAATTCAAGTTATGGTACACATGCACAAAAAAGAGTCAAAATGGAGTTGGGATTTAATCGATAAAAGTTTCAAGGATAAAGTTGTTGATTCAAAAGATTAGGCGATCAGATTATCTTGATTAAGCTAGTAGTGGGAGAGTTGATTTAAAACATCCTTAGTGCATATGCCCCCAAGTTGGATTGTTAGTAGCTGGTAAAAACAGATCTTGTGAAGACTTGGAGGAGATTTTAAGGGGATACCACGTGAGGAGAAAGTATTCATAGGAGGAGATCTTAATGGACATGTTGACCAAAGTAGTGGAGGTTTTGACAGAGTTCATGGAGGTTTAAACTATGGGACTAGAAATGAGAGTGGCGAAGACATCTTGAACGTTGCACTAGTGTATAATTTGATGTTAGCAAATACCTTCTTTAGAAAAAGAGAGTCACATCTAATCACTTTTTGCAGCGGTTAAAATTGTAGTCAGATTGATTTCTTTCTTGCTAGAAGAGAGGATATAACCTCATATATAGATTGCAAAGTCTACCCTAGAAAATGTGTAGCTACGCAACATAAGTTGATGGTCTTAGAGGTTTGGTATAAGGCACAAAATATGCCGCGAAAAGCTCAAAATCCCAAAATAAGATGGTGGAAGTTAAAGGAGGAAAAACATATCGATTTCAAAGAAAGGATACTTCAAGAAGGACCATGGAAGCTAGAGGGAGAAGTAAATAAGATGTGGAGTGAGATGTCTAAATGCATACAGAAGTGGTAAGAGGGGTGTTAGGTGAAAGTAAAAGGCACGGACATCAAACAAAGGAAACTTGGTGGTGGAATGAGGAGGTGCATAACGCAATTAAGCAGAAGAAGGAGTGTTTTAGATGTTTGCATAAATGTCCTAATGAAGAAAATTTGCAAAACTTTAGATTGGCACAAAAAAATGCTAAGAAAACCGTGAGAGAGGCTAGAGGCAAGGCTTTCTCTGATATGTATAAAAAACTTGAGAGTATAGAGGAAGAAAAGATATCTATAGGCTTGCAAAGATAAGAGACAAGAAAAGTAAAGACTTGACACAGATTATATGTATCAAGGATGAAAATAAAAATTGTTAGGAAGAGATGAAGTAGTGAAGAAAAGGTGGGTGAACTATTTTAACAAGCTTTATAATGGGGAGGGCAATAAAAGTGAGGTGAATTTGGTGAACGCTTCTGATGAATTAAATAGTAGGTTTGTGAGTAGAATTAGAGCACAAGAAGTTAAGGATGCTTTAAAGAAGATAAAGACTAGTAAAGCCTTAGAACCAGATGTATCCTTATTGAAGTATGGCGATACTTAGGGAATGTGACAATAAGTTAATTGACTAAACTGTTTAACAAGATTCTCCAAGCTAATAAGATGTTGATGAATGGAGGAAGTGTTGAAGTTTGTTTGGAAAAACAAACAAAAGTGCATTTTCTTTTGTCCCACATGGAAAAGATGGGAGAGTGCAGATCAGTTTATAAATTAAATATTATAATAGTATTCTTAAAAAGAGAAATGGGCAAGTGGGCTAGTCCTCATCATACCCGCGTGCGGGTGCGCGTGTAATTGCGCGATTTTGGCGCGATTATTAGGCGCACTTAGCACTTTGCACGCTTGCGCGGTCGCGATTCAGAATCGGCACTATTTGACAATTATTTTAATTTTATTTTTCAAAATCATAATAATAATCAACTACTAAACTCTACCGAAACAGTGCAACTGTTCACATAAGAGTTGAAGTAATTTATTATTATTGTTATTTATTTATTTATTTATTTTTGGAATTTTAATTTCAAATAATGAAGAGTTGCAATTTTCAGACGATACAGTTTTTCAGAAAATGAAAGGTTGCGTCCGTCTGAATTAGCAATGAACATGAATAGGTATGTCCGAATGTGCAGTTATTCAGACACAAAGAGGTATATCCGAATTAACTGTTATTGGACACGAAGAGAAATATGAGAATTAACCACTTTTCGGACGCGAAAGGGTGTGTTCTATTCTCAATATATGGTTAACTATTCTGTTCGTTTAAACACACATTTTTCAAATTTTCAGAGTTTCGTTTTTTTCCTAAAATAGATACAGCCTTCGTTTCCGATTGTTCCTAGAGAGTTCTTGGAGAATTATTAGAATTGCTATCTAATAATCTCGCTTAGACTCTGTTGTATCCTGGAGGATCTTTGCCAGTAACCATTAGCAACGTTGTGGGGCAAATAATTACTTAAAGAGAGTGCTATCACGCCTCAGAGTCTGATTCCTTTGTTCATCCATTATACCATATTTTTCCCAACAGGAAGAGTATGATTATACCTATCTACAAAAACAAGGAAGATATTCATAACTGTTGCAACTATGGAGGCATTAAGCTTATGAGCTATACAATGAAATTGTGGAAAAGAGTTATTGAGCATCGTTTGAGAGTAGAAATCAAGGTCTCTATAAATCAATTTGGATTTATGCTAGGAAGATCTACTATGGAGGCTATCTTTTAATACAATAGTTGATGGGGAGATATTGAGAAAAAAAGAAGGATCTACATATAGTGTTTATTGACCTCGAGAAGGCATATGATAGGGGTCCAATAAAAGTTTTGTGGTGGATTCTTGAGAAGAAAAAAGTACCCTTAAAGTATGTACAGGTAATCAAGGATATGTATGATGGTGTTCCTACATGTGTGAAGGCCTGTAATGACACATCAAGTTATTTTTCAATCACAGTGGGTTTACATCAAGGTTTGGCTCTGAGTCTTTATCTTTTTGCACTAATTATGGATGAGTTAACAAAAGATATCCAATATGAGGTGCCGTGATGTATGCTGTTCGCAGATAATATTGTGCTTATTAATGAGACCAGGGCTGGGGTCAGTGCTAAATTAGAATTATGGAGAAACACGTTAGAGTCCAAGGATTTACGTTAAGTCGGAGTAAGACGGAATACATGAAGTGTGAGTTCGTCACGACAAAAGGAGACGATCAAGAATCTGTGGATATGCTTGGACAGGAAGTACTTAAGAAAGATGCTTTCAGATATTTGGGATCAATTTTTGCAAAAGATGGGAGAAATTGATGAGAATGTTAGCCATAGAATCAAAGCAAGTTGGATGAAATTACGCAGTGCATTAGGGCTTTCGTGTGATCGCAAAATCCCTCTTAGGTTAAAGGGAAAATTTTATAGAACAACAATAAGATCTGCAATGCTATACGAAGCTGAATGTTGGCCAGTATAGAAGCAACATGAGCATAAAATTTAGGTAGCGAAATGAGGATGTTAAGATGGATGTATAGTCATATAAGAATGGATAAGATAAGAAATGACGATATTCGATGAAAAGTTGGAATAGCAACGGTGGCAAAGAAGATGAGAGAACATAGATTGAGATGTTTGGACATATTTTCCGTAGACCCCTAAATGCTCCGATAAGAACAGAGGTGTGTTACCGAGAACACGATAAAGAAAGGACGAGGTCGGCCGAAACTTATTTGGGGGAAAGTAGTAAAACAAGATTTAATGTGAATGAGAAATAAATTGGCGTACGGTCTATCTTAGAACGGAGTAGAGGAAAGCTATCCGCATTATAGAGGGGGCATTCCTATATTCCAGAGTGCCATGTTTAGTCATTTCTATTATTTATATTTATTTATTTATTTTTGGAAACCCATGCTTTTGCTTTTATTTTTAGTATATTTTAAGCTTTTCATTTCAAATTCATCGACCGCTGACCCAATTGATTTGGGATAAATGTGATGTTGATGTTGATGATATTGAAACCGGAGGGAAAACAACTTTAGAAGTGAAAATGCTCTTTAGAAGTAAAACTTTCTTTCAAAAGTAAAATTTTTTACCAAACGGATTTCTACATCAGAAGTGCTTTTGAAGTTGAAATCTAAGTGCTACTATGTGCATCCTAAACGATTGATTCCAAACTTCAATTTTTGCAATCCATACTTAAGACGGGTTGGTAATGGGCGTAATTCATTTAAAAATAATTAAATTAAAAATATTTTCTAAAAAATGATAACTTAAATTGCTTGAAATGATTAGTCAATAAAAAATATTTTTATTGATAATAATTTACATTCAAATATTTTCGTGAATAATAAAATATTTTTTTATTCATTTTGTAGGCGATACAAGCAATATTCTTTAAAAATAATTTTTAAACCACTGATTTTACCACAAGCAAACACACTTTGAGATTAAAAGATGAGGTTACCATCTATTTTTCCATTATTGTTGGTCTATAAAATAGCTCTTTCTACAACTATTAATTGTTTAACTCGTACATTTCTCTGTTAAAAGAAAAACTCTTTTTATTTCCTAAAAATCAACACTCTCACCATCGCTCTTTCAAGCTCAACCAACATTCAACGAAATTTACAATCAGAGACCACGGAATTTCCATTACAATCTCACAATGCATTGAACTTTCGATTCTTGGCAATCTTTGACCAAAATGTAGTCAACTTTTCAATGAACTGTTAACATGGTCAACCCCCTTATCAATTTTCTACGGCCATCTTATAGCCAAATGGGCACCTCTTTTCATCCAGAAAAAACCCCTAGTCGAATTCCGATCAACGCGAATCAATTGCAGACATCAAAAATTAAGTACAGCAAGTGATGGAAATCAAAATTCGGTAACCACATTTCATCTATGCTTCCAGCATCTAGCAATTTCACATAGCAAACTAAACATCGCTAATTGGCATTTGTATTCCATCCATTTTATCTGAATGAACAACTGACCAGATACAAAGACATCATCCTTGTCATGCCCAAAAGCCTTTCTAGACCTTTACCACTATCGGAACACTTCGTCCCCGGGTAGAGAAGTCGAAATTGATATACGGGAATAGCTCACACGTACACAACACTTTACTTATTACATAGTCCATCCTAACGGTAACAAACACCTAATCAACTTTGTTGATATTCTATCTGTATAAGCCTCTTGGTCGCAGAGGCCTGAAAATGATGGGGTTCACAGCTGGCAAGTTCGACTTCGTGATGCACCATAGGTATCCCAAAAATATCTGGGGATGCCTACTCTGTGATTAGCATCTGAACATCATCATCAACAACCAGGGTGGGAAGCTGCCAAGGAAAATGTAACAGTACTATCAGCATTAATACCACAATTCATAATCATGCAAAATTAACGGGATATCGAGAACATCAAAGATTGAGAGGTTAGTATTGAATTATACAGAGCATTTATTTTCAACCATCCTTCTGAAAAAATATATTACGTGTGGCGATGGAAGACTTGCACACTAATCACTAACTTAAAAGAGTCGAGAGAAAGCTGAGTGTTGCCCTCAGGCAACCTATTTCCCAAAAAAATGGAATGATACTTGCGCAAGTCAAATCTATAAGCAACAAAGAGGCCAACTTTAAGTAGGCCTCCTCTCGCTTGGCCAGTCGAGTGAAACACTTGAGAGGAAATTGGACGTACTCTTACGCGTGCAGTTCCTTATTGCATGACCATTGACATAATCAAGTCAACCAACCAGTTGCAAAAAATGCTGATAAGAGAAAACCAGCTGCATGTATGAGATGCATCATTTGGTCCTTCCCAGTACTAATATCTGTGTAGCCACTTCCAACTTATCTAAAAGCCATAAATTGAAAGTGGAAAACGTGATTTTCCCTATCTCTCCCTCAGCATCGAACCCGTATTGTACCATGAACAACCCATCAGATGGCTTATGCAAATGGGTGAAAGAGTCACTTTAATTCAATCCCTTCAATACCATGCCGCTAAACATCAAAGGTTTATAGCGGGACAAGCAACAATTCACAGCCAATTCTATAAGTAATGTTCACTCTCCGCAGGACTCCAAGCAACTGCACAATTCTGTCATCTTCCCGTCATTAGTTTTTATATTCCCTCAAACCAGAAGCAATTGTTCAAAAAGAGATTCATCCTTTCTCAGGTAATTTCCAATGAAAACATAACAAAAAAGCTAAACTATTTCAACATACGATGCTCTCGTGAAGAACTTAAAGAGCAATAAACTATTGGTACAACAAAATCCGTCGAGTTATGCCGCAAAAAAAAGGGGTTTTGCATCTTTCATCACTGGCCCCGTGCCTCTAAAGATTGGTGGAGGTCAAAAAGCTATTAGAAAGAGATTTAAAATGGACATTGCAGTTCTCCCTTCTCAAACCAGATGGCTAGCAATCCCATCACGTTCTTTCCTAAGCCAACAACTAGCAACAGCAACTACCAGTCTCAAAAGCGACGCAAGCGATGTAGCTTCCAAATGCGATAAGACCCATCTGAACTCAAGAAGACATCAATCACAACCCACGAAGAAACCATCCCCCCAAAGACATGACAAGCAGATCAATCGCAACAACTCCGCAAAATTCCAAACGGCGACACATGCAATTACGTATCCGCGCTGGTAATTTCTCGTTGCCAAACTAAATTTACCTCGAAACCTCGCTTCCACGACCCACCGCACGAACCGGAGACCTTGTCCCGGCAAGAGCGGACAGTCTTGAACTGATCCACGTCGAGCTTCTTGTTGATGATGCCCACCTGGAAGTAGATGGAATCGGAGGGCGGGAGGTCGACCCTAATCTCGTCGACGTCGAGCCAGAACAGGAACCTCTGCACCTGGATCCCCTCCAGGTCGGTGATGGAGCCGTAGCTGAGCTTCCCGGTGACCTGCCGGTCGTAGTAGACCAGGTAGTCGAACTGGACGTAGCAGGGCTTGTCGAGGACGACGGAGAACCGGCCGTCGTCGGAGAGGTTGTACGATCGGACGGAGTCGGGGAGCAACCCGCTGGGGAGGCCGAACTTGGGGAGGAGCTCGTGGACGTTGGGGGCGCTAGGGTTAGGGTTCAAGAGAGAAGGAGGAGGGAGGAAGGCGAGGAGGGAGACGAGGGTTAGAGAGAGAAAGAGAGAGGGACCGGCCATTGGAGGACTGTTCGGCGGACGGATCGGCAGACAGAGAGAGAGAGAGAGAGAGAGATTGAGATTGGCGGAATGATCGGTGAATTGCTATCTCGACCGGATTTATACGCGAAGCGATGGTGTCGTGTGAGGTTTTAATGGAGACGAGTCAAAGTGGTGCGATGACGAAGAGACAAAACCAGAGGCATGTGTCGCGGTCCATGAATTTTCCACGCCGAGAGCGGACCGCGACCCCAGCCCATGGTCGAGAACCCGGCCATGAACCGAGCCACGACCATGAACGAGGACATGGACCGGGCGCAATGACCCGCGAGCGACCCGATATTTCCGGGCATGATCCCCGGCTGCCACGTGTATTCCTTGACCATCTAGAATCGCCCTAGGGGCGGGGCATGCAATGATTCAGCCACAGGGGAGATGGAGAGTTTGACAAGAGGCGATCCGTGTAAAACAAAGCCTAGAAATCTAAACGCCTAAGGTCATGACATATAAGATAAAGGGGAAAAGGACAAGGGCTAGGGAGACCAAAGGGTCTCCATTTTCGTATAAGCGAGGGGAGAGAAATATTACTATTTCTCTCCCACGAATTGCTCTCCCTATTATCTTTCTCTGTGATCCGAGTGAGTTAGTGAGCATGAGCGATCGATCCTTGGGCAAGGCTTGGCTTAAACGATCCATCGATCCCAAAAACCTTAATCGCCGCACCGTGGATTCCAAACAGCCTAAGTCACCCCACGGTCTCAATTCTAAGCATTGGCCCGTGACGTGACGCATCTAACGATTCGAGTTTCATTACTAATTTAGTCTTTTTGACGAGGAATCGAATCATTGTTTTATATGCGGATAAGTGTGCTAAAGTTCTTAAAACTTGTCACGAAAGTACAAATGAGTCGTCATATTTAATTGTTTATAAGGCTTTTTGGACTTAATTGAACTTTTTAAAAGTTTTAAGGCTCCAAAACTTTTAATGCACTTATCATTTATATATATTAGGGGCGTGCAATGGGATCGGATAGAACCGAAAACCAAACTGGATCACCGAAAAAATTGGTCTGTTCCTCGGTCCCAGCATGAGCAAGTCTGGTTTCGGGTTCCAAAATTTTGGAACTAATTTAAGCAAGTCTGTTTCCCGGTTCCAAGTGAAGATTTGCTTGGGAACCGGATTCGTTTTGGAAGTTTTAGTTATAGCAAAAACAATATAATTTTTTAAAGTTGAGTTTAACTTTGCCTCGCATCATTTGTTTTTCTCCATTCTTTGATGCCTCCCTCTATTATTTGGAGCAATATTTTTATGGATGAATATAGAATAGAGTTTAAAAATTTATTTGGATGAATGGGAAACGGAGTTTTATAATTTATGTTTTTGTGTTAGGTGTTTGAAATTTTTGTTGTTTATAATTGTGCGTGATTACATGTTTAGACTTTTCATCATTTATAGTTGTGCGTGACCATGTGTTCGTTGGATAGGGATTTACGTTGATCATATTTTACTTTGAGTGGTTTTGTTGCTCATATTATTTTGTTATAAAAAATGAAAGAAAAAAATAAAAATAAATAATTTCTCGGGTGGACCCTAAAATCGGACTAGAAAAAAAGAGTAGGTTCTACAATCGGTTCTAGAAAAACGAGGTAGGTTTCGGGTTTTAAAAATTGAGAATCAATTATAATAGGATAGGTTCCAAGTTCTAAATTTGAAATCTACTCACGCTGGAACCGATTACCACTAATATTTATCTCCGTGAAGTTGACATCTTACAATGGATATTTTCGATGTACGAGTGATGATTGACTAATTAAAAGCCGATGACATTTGTAGATTTAAATACACATTTTATTCATAGCGACATAATACCCTATCTAATTATATGTTAAAAGGGTTTAGAGATTCGAAATACCTCACGCTTCCCATTTTCAATGGCTTCTTTGATTATTCATATCAATTTGTCTCCCCACCCCCTCCTCTTCCTCTTTCCTGTTGATTTTCCTTTTAGGCTTCATTTGTTTCATAGAAAATGAGCGATTTAGAAAAAAAAAAATTTCAAAAAGTAATCGCTTATACTGCTTAAAAAAATCAATAAATAGAATTTTTTAATTACCCATGAAAATAGTTAGGGATAAATTGTTATCGACGACGAAAATATTTTTTGTTGATTAATTTTTCCAAACAATATAAGCAATCACTTTTTAAAAAATATTTTCTAAATCGTTTATTTTTTGTGAAACAAATGAAGCCTTAAGCTTTCCATTTTTTCTTCGACTCTTTATTATTTTAGTTAAAGATCTAAACGGAATTATTTTAAGACACAGAGATCATGTTGAGCTGATTTGGTAACGCTATAGCTATATGGACTAATTTTTGGCTTAATTTCCCTAGAAAGCGCCAATTTTAAATAGGGTCCCGACTCCAGCCCGATTCAATTTTTTTTTTGGGGTCACATAAAAAAATCGCAAACTTTTTGCCTGTTCCCAAATCCGGCACTCATTAACGTTCCGTCCATTAATGCCGTTAAAGGTCCTTAGTGCTATAGAAAATGTTATGTCCTATTAACGTTTCATCAAATTATACTGTTAAAGGTTTTGGTTGTCAGGCGTAACACGTTAATTTCACATCACGCAACCTCATCGAGAAGGACACATTCGATTTTTATAGATCAAAAAGGATAAGCGCCTTGGACATTATTATTAGTTCCAAACTTCTACACGTGAAACGGAATGTTCGGTTTGAATCATAACTGCGGATCATTTTGAACAAGCCTATCGCCATTGCTCCTTCATTGTGCCAGTGTGAGCAGAGCCGGGATAATCCTAAATCGTGATACGGGAACCTACGCTGCGGATGAACTGTGGAGGACCGACCGAGGCGTTCGCACCCACGATCAAATACTACGCCGCTCGGCGAGCCGCCGCGTTCGCTGGCCGGACGCATTCGACTCTTGCGTGGGGAAGAGAGACGGTATCTTGGGCTATGAAAAAAGCCCAAAGTCAAGAAAGTTGGAGGGCCCGCTCTAAATGATGCCCTAAACGAACGAAGATCAGGATTGATGGGAATGACCAGAAACCCTCTCCTCTATTCGTAGAGAGAAGCATCTCCACTTCAACGCACCCAAACTCCCCCAATCGCCGGCGACTCTTCTGCGAAGCTGTGAATGCTGGGCTCGGCGTGAATCGGTATCTCTCCCTCCCTCCATCAGGAGCATCTCGTAAGGTATGTTTCATTGTAGTTTGAGTCGCGCGATTGGTTCCCAGTGATTTCTTTGTACTCTCTGTCACTGAAGGCTTCTCCGATATCTTACGTGGTACGGGAGTGTTTCCGACAGCCGTCAGTTCTGGGCAGTGGCTGTAAGTATATTGAATTAGTTCCCTCGGGATGTGTTCGAAATTACCCTGAACTGGGAATGTGAAATTTAGGGGCTCGTTAATCGGTTCGAAGTCCCTTGTCGAAATTTGATTGGCGGTATTAGTTATGGCTTGATGAACGTGTTTTAGCTGACCGAGCGGTGCACTTTCTGTTGATTTTTATTATCAATTTCGATGGGCTAGTCTTAGCGGGTTAAGTTGTTTTAATCTTTTTATGAGGTGGCACGTTGTCGACGCGATATGTGTGGTGAAAATGGTTTCTGGTTTCGGCGAGAGGAGAGAATGCTTGTCGGAGGTACTGATGGGGATTGGGACTTGGGAGCATGACTTGATGTATAGAATGATTCGAGAAAAAGTAGCTGTGGAAATTATTGCTTGCTTTGCTTGTTTGGACATATTTTGCGATCAGCTGGAATGAATTTCAAAAATACTTTGCTAGCGTCTTGCTTGTTTGTGATATATCGTGCATTTGCAACTCCACCTTTTATTCCTTTTTTCGCGGGACCTCATTGTTCATAGGGTAGAATAAGCACACTTGAGTAGCTGACCCTCATGTATGACTCGATTATTGTCACTTTTGCAATCGCCACTTCTATATGTCACTTTTGCGAATGACCAATGGATGCGAAGTAGTAGGCATGTTTCTGGGCACTCTTTTGATTGATTACTACGTGTACCAGTGCATGAAAAATGTTTGAGCTAGAATTAGATGTTTCTTAAACAATTGCTAGCCTAGGAAAGAACTACTGGTCTACAAAACTTTCATCATTGATAAGCTAAAGATTCCTTCCAATCCCCTTGCTTGTCTGGATGGATTTGGTTGTGCTTTTATTTTTTCAATTTGTAATGTGGGAGGGAGAGAAAGAGAGGAAAGAAGAGAAAAAGAGAAAGAGGGGGGGTTGGGGCAATCAGAAGTGGGAGGATGGAGGAAATACAGAATTGCTGTAGGTTAAGGGCAAGAATATCATGTTCGGGTGAGAATTTTAGAGAGGTTGACCCCTTTGTTGACAGTATGGATTTTCTGAAATCACAGATTGACCTAGGACTCTTCCGCTAATAGCACTTGTTACTAAGTAACCGCATGATTAGTAATTACAATGCTGATGTATGTCCAGGGCCCAACTAGGAATAACAGTATCGTAATAGTGTTCGGGTTTGGTGATAGGAAAACATAAAGCTGCTGCAAGTTTTTCTGAATCTGATTTATGTATATTTGTATACATGCGTATATATAAGTGTGAGCAGTACACCTGAAGGGGGGAAAAGTGGGTGCCTGTACAAATACAAACAACACGCCCATTACATGATTGTAAGCCTCGTTTGGATTAAGATGTGTCAGTTGTACATTATATCTACAAAAGGAAAAAGGTTGTGTACCATCAAATGATTGGTCATTTTGGTAGTTTTAGCACCTTCTTGGAGATGTAAAACCAGAGTTTCTCAACTTGCGTTTCTTTTTAGCTTGAGAGAATGAGCCATCCATCTTCCTCGAAAGGATCCTGAATAGAGGAATTCTGTTTCCAATGTCTTGAACCTGAAGGAATATGGGCTTTACAATTCTTTTTCTTTGACTATATAAGTGATTTGTCTATCTTGTTATTGTATGCAAATTTGCGAGGTGAGTTAAGTTGAAGTCTTTTGAGTGCTACCATCTTATGGCTTATTTCTTCAATAGGACTCGAGTTCTACCATAGGAGACAGAATGAACACGAAGATTGACCAGTCATCTGAGGTTGAACCTGCTGGATTAAAGATGGCAGGGGCTTCAGCAGTATCAACATCAACATCTAGCCCCAAGGTCTCCATGTTTGCCAAGAAATCTGGTTTTGTCATACCAAAGAACAAGTTATCAGGTTCAATGGTTCCCATCTTTAGAGGAAATAAGAAGCTGGGTGGTGGTGATACAGCTAGTGAGGAAAGTGGCAAACAGGGGCAGAGGAAAACAAAATGGGGACCTGACTTAACCCAAGATGCTGCAGTCAGGAGATCAAGAGCCTTGGCTTATCAGGTATTGCAGAGCATATGTGTTGATGATTATTGTGAGAATGAATTAATCTGAAGTACTTGCATAACTTGTAGAGGAAGTGTGTATTCGAGTCCTCATTTTACTGCGGTGCTCCTCATTTTCCTAAACCCCACTTTGGAAGAGAGATCTTTGAAGATTTCAATTGCATTTATGGAAATAGTGTTGGAGTTATTTATCACATCTCAGAAAGTAAAAAAGAAAAGCCGTGCTTGTTTTATCTCCTTAAACTAATTTTTTTGACATACTTGCATAGATTTTGTTGGAAGTGTGCATTTGTCCACATTTAACTTCTACACTTCACAGCCCCCAAAACACTCTTCATGCTATTAAAGATTCTAATTCTATTACTGAGAGTGGGTTGGAATCTAGTCAACGCATCTAAGTGAGAGAAGATGATATGTTCCTGCGGCGATTGAGCATTTCCTTTTCTAGTTGGTGATATGTTGGCATTATCCATGTGAGAAATACACATGAAAGCTTCCTATTCCAGGTGCCACTAAGTGATATTGCTGCCTGTATGGTGGCACAATTTTGAGCAGACTCGGGTGGACCAAATTACGAAACAACTAGGGTCGGGAATTTTGGAGATTGATGAGAATCTGGAATCACTGTCAGCACCTGAACAGCCTGGTGAAAGATCTTTTAATCACGCCCTTGACAGAGAGGTATGTATCGACTTGCTTGTGCGGTGATTTAAATCCCTTTGTTAGTTGCACTCTAACACTTGTCTTCATTTGTATGAAGTCGACAAAATTGTTGGAACTTGAAAAGCGGGAAGCTATAGGTATGGTTAAGAGAATCCCTTTTGGTGCATGTTGTCTTCTGCTTCTATATAGTTTGATCATGTTGTCGATTTGTAACAGGTGAAATCCTCAAGTTAAATGCAAGTTTCAAGGCACCACCTGATTATAAACCCCTGTTGAAAGAGGACAGAGTGCTCATTCCTGTAAGTTTGTGCAGTGTGCACGTTTTTCCAGCCATTCTCGATACATTCGACCAAGCTGCTGTTATATATAGTGTATGTGTGAGCGCGCACGTGCTGGAACATAAAGACATTGGCCGGAAGGGGATGTTCCAAGGCCCCTTTCAAGAATGATTACTCATTTTTCATTAAGTGCTGGTGTCTGTCTAAACATGAAACTGCTGATTCAAAAGCTGGGGTTGATCGGTTCTGGGTGGGTCAGTCCGCGGCATGGAAGCGGGAAACAACCCTATGGCTCCCGGTTCCAAAATTTGGGAACGTGTACTGGACCGATAAGGACTGGTTCGGTCTGGTTCTTGGGAACCGGGAATAAGCACAATTGTCCACCTTTTGTTCTCTAAATTGTCTTAAGAGTAAAAAAGGCAGCGTGTCTTTTTCTATACAGATCGATGTGGAACACCTTTTTAGGATGACTAAAAGTACAAAAGACAAAATCGAGGTCCCATATCAATCTGCAAGGAAGTAGACATGCTGCTTTTTTACTTTTTAAGTTGACTAAAGTTAAAAAAACAAAATAGAGCCCAAGTGTGAAATCCATGTCGACTAGTGGGAGTTTCTAATAGTTGATGGATTATGTAACGTACACAGGGCTCTTAGATAAAAAATACAAGTTTAAGGTGTTGAACAGTGCTGGTTCCAAAAAATTGGAACCGGACCGGTTCCAGCGAGAACCGCCCAGAATTGGGCGGTTTTGGTCGGGTTTCCGGGTTGGATGGGAACTGGTGCTCACCCCTACAAATAGCTGATCAAAGCAGTACAAATCCTAAATGTTTGACAGATGTAAGAAAATGTTCCATTTTTCAAGCCAGTTTCCTAGATCAAGTGTTATCTTGCTTTGACAGGTAAAGGAATATCCTGGATACAATTTCATTGGCTTGATCTTCGGCCTGGAGGTGATAATCGAAAGAGATTAGAAAAGGTAAAAGAGAATTTGGTGTTACGCTATTTGAACACTTATGGATATCTCAGGATTTGTAAAATCGATGGAACTAAATGCATGTGAATCTTTATGTAGGAAACTGGAGCTAAGATACAGGTGTATGCTGTCAAGTCTGGGACCAGGGATAAGGTAAGTTGTTTGGAATTACTATCTGTTCTCATCATTAAGATTTGCACCTGATATTTATCTCAGTGGTGATGGACCTCATATTTTTATAGAAGTTGAAGATTTAACATTAGTCTTGGGAGAGCTGCATTGACGGCCTTATTTCATTTTTCTCCAGGGTGAAATGATTTCAGCTGACGGAAATGATTTCCAGGGTTCTTATGAAGAAATAAATGTCCACATATCTGCTGATACATTTGAGAAAGTTGATGCAGCAATGTCTGTCATTGAATTGCTAGTAACATCTGTATCTGTGAGTTTCATTTAGTTTATTTTTCTTTACAATCTTGTTGTTCAGTATGTGAAGCTTTTAGCTTTTCATATCATGTGTGCTCTGCCATTCTTTTGTCTGGTTGTGTTGTGGTGATTTTGTAGCTTTATGTGTAGGGTAATCCTGCTGCTGCTTCTACAACATCTGCTTTGAGTCCGGCTGAGAGCAAGAATGTCCCCAGTTATTTAAACTCATCTTCTGTGGACGCTGTTCCAGCAACAAGTCAGGGACACCTTGAAGATTTTATGGGTCCCTCACAGACTCCTCCACAGGTTCAGTTTCAATATTCAAATCCATGGTTTGCCAACAACCCCACAATGGTCCAGCAAACCAATTTCCTGTTTCGTTCCATCACCAAATGCTTCAGCACCTAGTCTGAATAGTCCTGGCCATCAAATGCCTTCTCTCTTTGGTCCTCGACCAGCTCCTCTAGCTGCATTTAACTCCTTATCTCAAAATCCATCTCTGATCCCGCCAAGACAAAATCCATCCTCTCAATATATGCAAAATTCATTAATGATGCATCCATCTGGTATTGTCCCTCCACCAAGAAATTTTCCTCATTTCGCAGCTGTCATCACCGGCTCCGCTAGTTAATTCAGCTCCTATCCCCTTTTCTGTGAGCCAATCCCCACAAAGCAGATCACTAGCAATATCCTCATTTCCTCAACTCACAGCAAATGCTACAGCAGGACCACAATCCGATCGGCCCTTACTACCAGCCGGGGGCAGTAGCAATATGATGCAGGTGGGTCCACCCCCAGTGCCCACATCCATCAACCTACACCAAACATTGCTTCTTCCGCACCAATTACAAATGCTTCAGCGGGGAGCACAAGCGTGATCGCAGATCCTAACTATCCATCTGCTCAATCAACTCCATATTCAATGGCTGTGTCAGGGAGCCGTCCTGCTGGTGTCCCTATGTTCTCCTCTATGCCACCACGGTTGCCAATTCAATCTGCAAACAGCACACAAGGGGCACTTGTCCCTCGTCTGACAATGAACCCTTTTCCAGGATCTCTGCCAACCCCTTCACCAGTGCCGTCAGGATCACCTGCCTTGTCTTTTCAGTCAGCCCCCAGTACTTTCACTGGGAATATACACAATTTTACCCCTATTAGATCACCAGCTAATGCTGCTCCTAGTCCACATCGTCCAAATTTCGGGGATTTCACTTTCCAGCCTCAGCAGCCTCAAGGCGCACTTACCTTTTCTGGACCAGGTGTGCAAACTCCTGTACCTCAACCAACCTCTTTCCGCCCACCTATGCATGATTCTCAACCAATCACGCCTGTCCTCCGAAGGCCATTAATGGGATCACTGACAGCTCGACCTCAAGGCGGCCTGTCCCAGATTCCATTTCCAGGAGACCCATTGAGATTTCCCTCGTTTCCAGCGTTGGGTCCCACACCAGTACCCCAGATGGGGCCAAGGAACATGAACCCCGCGGCTCAACTACCAGACCTTGCTGACAGTTTTTCCTCCAGGCCTGGCAATCCAATGGAAGCTCAGAGGACCTTGCATGGTCAAATGAATCAACCGCCGAGACACCACTTTATTCATGGTCCGACTGCCTTTGCTGGCAGACCGGCCCTAGGCCCCGGTGGGAGGCAAATTTACGATCCGTTCTCACCGACCTCGGCTTCTAATGCACCTCAGCAGCACGGAGGGAATCCAGCGATTGGAAAGAGACAGGAGAATGACCCGGAGTATGAGGACTTGATGGCCTCTGTTGGAGTGAAATAAAGGAGTTGCTCTTTTGGTGAAGTGCTGACGTTAATTGTGAAAGCAGGGTAGCTGCGTCGTCACTAGTGTTGAATGCTACTCCTTTACGCTTTACAATTTAAATGCAGGTGTCTTGTGTTGTGCTTCTGTATTTACGAGTGTTTCGAATCTCCCCCAATGTACTCTGATCAGCCGAGAGCGGATTTGAATGACTAGTTATGAGCAAGGAATGTGCCTTCAATGGAGAAAATAGAGGTTGATGGTAGTTTAGTTTTGATACAGAGCATCATATATTTCTTCTACATTTCTCTCTCCCCTTATCTCCTCCTTCCCTCCCCCCCCCCTTCTCTCTTTCTTAAAAAAAAAAAAAAACCAACGCGTCCCTCTTTTTCTGAGGCAGGCATTTACTCAAGGTCCATAAGAATGGACTACGTCAATTCGATGTAAATATTTAGCTTATTTTAACGTGTACGTGCGCAATTTTTAAAGCAAGATTAGATAATTAATCATGCTGGGCGATGTCTTATTCTTTGTTTGCTTCTAAATTTCCATTTTGCATGTGATGTAATAAAGAATTTGGGAAATGTGAACAATAGAAAGTTTAATTGTGTAGTTTTGCGTAACATTACCTATCTAAGATGTTATAAGAACTTATCATCATGCCAACATAACTTAAGCCTTTTTATCATTGGGAATGCCCCTAATGTATCTGACATTTCGGTGAGAATCCCATACTTTAATATTCTGAAAAGTATAAATATCTCCGTGCTTTAATGTAATTATTAAGGATTGAGGATAAGGCTTATTAGTGTTGATAACTATAAAACTGAGTTTGGTTGTTGGGACAAAACCTATGATATATTTTTATCCCATTCCACTGCAGAGGTACTTGTCCCAACGAGAAATGGTAGTGGACGATTCCGTCGCCATTGAAGTAGATGTCCCCTTGCCGATCACTGATGCAGCCATACGGCGTGCGGAACTAGGAGCCCAGCAAATGCCGGAAGCTCTCGGGTCACGACTTTCAACTCATACCAGCCCAGTCCGGTTCACCCGATAGCGGTCCTGTTTCAGAGACTGGGAGCTGGGGAAGGCGGTGCTGGGGTTCGCCGTTTCCATCACCACAGGGCTTTTCTTAAACCAGTACCGGGGTTGACCCAACTGTAAGCCAGCGGGATTGCGACTGCGCTCTCCGTCGGGTTCGCCACCTCGCGGAATGGCATGCTGCTGCATGGGATTTGCCCTCAGGCTGCGAGCGCGCTGGAGTACTTCGGAGTGGTGACCATCTTGGTCGCCTTCTTCGGTCTGGTGAGCTGTTTTCTTCCGCCCTTTCTCGGGTGGCGTGTTGGCTGTGTTGCAGCTTGTTCTTCCGACAAACGCCAGGAGCCCGACAAATGCCGAAAGCCCTCAGGTCACAACTTTCAACTCATCCCATCCGAGTCCGGTTCACCCGATAGCGGTCCCGTTTCAGAGACTGGATCTAGGGAAGGCGGTGCCGGGGTACGCCGTTCTCATGACTACGGAGCTCTTCTTAAACCAGTACCAAGGGTTGACCCACCTGCAAGCCAGCACGTTTGTGATTGCTCTCTCCGCTGGGTTCGCCACCACGTGGAACGGCATGCTGCTACATGGGATTTGCCCTTGGGTTGCAAGCACTTCGGAGTGGTGACCATCCTGGTCGCCTTCTTCGGCTGGTGAGCTCTTTTCGTCCGCCCTGCCTCGTGTGGGCGTGTTGGCTGTGTTGTGGCTTCTCGTGCCTGCCCTTCCTCCCGTGCCTTGTTCTTCTGCCGGCGGTTGTGGAAGCAACCAGCGCAGAACGGCTGGATCCAGGTATCGTTTAGCATGGACATGGACACAGGATGCAACAGTTTACCTTGCTCTTGGGAATGGGATAAAAAATGAACATTCGAGACCGATAAAAAAAAAAAAGAGTATTCGAGACATAACGTTCCTCAGTAACTCGTTGGCAGTTTACCTGCCACCGCCACCGCCTCACGTTCCTGTTGCAGCAGCTCTGGACGACTATCCCTCGAGCTCCGACCTGACAGCCCGAGCGAGTGGCTGGAGGTTTGCTGCGTCTACTCTAGAAAAAAGCCTCCAAATAGTACAAGTCAAGAATCATTATATCCAGCTTCTACAAAACAGTGAATAGGATATAATATAAAGATATTCGATTTTAAATACATAGTTCATCAAACGGTAGATGGGATATGATCAAATGTATGGATTTCTTATCCTGTCATATCCAGTCTTATCTTGACTAGAAATCCACACGACTAAATGCAACCTACAAAGATCCACGATGAGAATTGGAGGTATTAGTATTTCCTTTTATTCACATTATTTTTAAATGCCACTTGTAAATCAACATTTAATTTTGAGGCATTAATCAATGATTATAACCTAGTGAAAGCTTACGAGGGAGAGTAACTAATCTCCCATTTTGTGATGTTCAAAGTCCTACTTTACTCACAAATATGAAATTGCCTTTGCTAGGGGCAAAACAATTTATTCACATGATTAAGGCTAGTTAATTTTTTGAATTTTCCCAAAATAATATAAGACACGAATCTTTTCTGCCATTAGGAGGTTCCACAAAAAGAAAATGACGCATTTACGACTATTTTCACATAAGATTAAAATGTCTCGGACGTGTTGAAATTTATCTCACTAATTGCTGCGTTATTCAGTTTGATGTCCCAGCTATACATTGATCCCCCATTCAGCATGCTTGGTACCGCAGTTCTAGTGAAAAAAGCCTAAGATGGGCGATACGTCTTTATACGCATGTCTTTTTCGATTAACACCAATATCAATATCACATTTATCCCAAATCAGTTGGGGTCGACGGTCGATAAACCCGAATAGAAAAACATAAAATGCTAAAATAAAAGTAAAGACATGGATACCAACAAAAAAAAAGGAAAAAGGAAAAAAGGACTAAACAGGATAATCTGAAACATAGGAAATCCTCATCTACAATACGAATAGCTTTCATTCACTCTATCCTAAAACAGACCGTACACGTGTCTTTTTTGATAAAATTGAAAAATTGAATGGATAATTTTGCTAGAAATTATTCAATTTTTTAAAAATCAATTATAAAAAAAGATGGGAAATGTGCATTGGTAAGTCGTAAACTTGTCACTAAAGCAAAATTGAGTTACAAAGTATGCAAAAGGTATAATCAAATTCTAAAACTTGTCAAATTGATGCAATCAAGTCTTTAACTACGTCCAATGTGGCTGATGGAAAAAGCTACGAATAATATTTTCTCTTTCAAATGTGGTGATGCGTGGCCAAAGGATGAAACATAAGGCCAAAACCACACCATTTTCGTTCGAATATGATTTTTGTACAAATTTTATTTAAACTAAATAAAAATAAATGTTAAAACAAAAATTGAAAAATTGAAAGAAAAAGTTGAAACAGTGGTGGCCTTCACTTGTGGTCAGCGAGAGGGTCACTAGCCCTAGGCTGATGGGATGGTCGATGGGTTGACTCCCGACCATCCCCACTATCGCTTAGAAGGGTTGGTGATGGTGGGGCAGTGGTTGCAAGGGCTTTGTAGCCTTGCCGGTTCAACTTCTTCTTCTTCTTCTCTGTAGCTTCTTTTGTTTGAATTACTGTTTCTATTAGTTTAAATAAATTGTGCATAAAAATTAGGAAAAATTTTAAATAACGACCTAAAAGGCTCTTATCTTTTAAATAAGAGTATGATGTACCTTCATTATTTTAAAGAAGAGCTTGATTAAATGTATTTTCGTCATTTACTTATTTTTTTTTATTTTTTCTTTCCTTGTTGCTTGTGGCCGGCCATACCGATCACCGGCAAGGGTTGGGTGGGCTGCCCTCGTTAAACTCGGGTGAGGGCTGTAATTAAAGGTGATTGATTCCCGGTGCGGTACCATCTTGAAATAGAAAATCGTGGATTGGATTGACTGATCAGGTCCGATTCCTGAGTGGTGAAGTGGGACCCGTTGAGTTTGACTTGCTGAAGATTTTAAACACAACAGAGTTGCTCCTGAGATCTTGAATTTCGAATCTTTGACGAAAGTCGAAGAATAATTCTCAAATTGGATCTCTTCATGGATACGTGAGCTGCTTTGGAAGATGAAGGGAAGGGGGCTCACATCGCCTGCAAGCGAAGTTCTGTATCTTGAAGTCTGAGCATGTCGAGGCTTTCAAAAGTTACATCTACCCCGACGGACCAAGTTCAGTGACAATTATTACATCTACATGCCTTTGCGGCCCACTCCACAAGCTTAGATTTTTATAATATTAGGTTTTGTATTAAAAAAATTGAAAAGATGTCAATCCAGTTGGGCTGTTCATCAGTCCGGTTCTCCCCTATAATCGAAAATCAGACCGTCCGACCATTAATTTCATTTGTAGGAACTGAAAATCGGACCAGAGCCCTCTGAAATCGAACCTAACAAATCGGCTCAGTACGATCGATTCATTATGCTTAGCCCTAACTGGGATCCTCACTAATGGCCAGCAAGGGTTGCTAGGCCCTAGACTACCACAATAAACAAAAGAATTGAAAAATTTGAAAAAATAAAAAAATAATGAGAATGCCCTTGATTAAGCCTTTCTTTGAGATATCAAGGGTACTTTAGTCTTTTATTCGAGACAAGATGACCCTTATTTAAAGGGAAAAGTACACCACAAGTGTCACAACTTATGTACGGCGTGTACTTTAGTGCCAAAACTTTCAAAACATTCACTTTAGTGCCAAGTTCGGAGAAAATCGTGCACTTTAGTGCCAATCCGACTAAAATCCGGCCGAATGAATTACGTGGATTTTTCAATTTGGTTTATTATCTTATGTGGCAAATTTTTAGAAGCAGTTGTCATGGTGGACATCCAACGTGGCTTGTACAAGGGTGAAAATGAAAAACGATGTTGTCGTTGGTCTCCGGTTGGCCGTGGGAACCGAAGTCCTCTCGTGGAGTCGCCGCCGTCCGTTGCTCGCCGCCATGGCTCACTCACAGCTGTCGCTCGCTCGCCGCCGTCGCTCGCTCGCCGCCCTCCCTCGTTCATCGCCCTCGCTCACCACCCTCCCTCGTTCGTCGCCCTCCCTCACTCGCCACCATTCCTTGCTCGCAGCCGTCCCTCCCTTGTCGCCGTGGGTTAGCGTTTGTAATTTGGGGATTTAAGGTTTGTAATTTAGGGTTGAATTTGGGGATTTAGGGTTTGTAATTTAGGGTTCAATTTGGGGATTTAGGGTTTATGTTTGGGCGAACTCAGCTTCAACGACGTCGTTTGCTTTTTAAATTGCTAAATCGGCCTCTGGTAAGCCACGTCGTCCTCCACATAAACTTTCCGGCGAGCCACGTATGCTTCAGATGGAACTTGGCACTAAAGTGAACGATTTTCAAAAAACTTGGCACTAAAGTGAACGTTTTTAAAGTTTTGGCACTAAAGTGCACGCCGTACACAAGTTTTGGCACTTGCGATGTACTTTTCCCCTTATTTAAAAAAATGATGGCACTTCAGATCTATATTTTAATTTTTCCCTAAAACCAAATTTGGACCAACGCCTTTTTGGGCACATCATTGTCACGTAAGAAAATGAAAATATTTGAAAGATCCATCTAGTTGATGGAAAGATTTTCAATATGCATGTCCCGAAAACTTCGGGGTAAATAAGAAATGAAAATTTTCAAATAAGGATAGTGGTATCATTTTCTCAAATAAAAGCCTAAAGTGCTCTTGCTATTTAAAAAAAGATATAACCAAGGGCATTTTTGTATTTCGTATTTCTTTTTTGTTTTTTTTTATTTCCCTTCTTTTCCCCTTCCTTCTAGCTGGCCATAGAGAAGGTAGGAAAAAACAAGTAATATGTAAAAATAAAAAATAAAAAATAAAAAATATTAGGGCATCGCATGCCATGGTTTTGGAATTTCCCATAAGTAAAATAACTGAATAGAACCCAGAAAAAATTTAGTCTTCTTCGGCAAGGCCCTGCTCTGCTCTGTGCTTCCGCCACTCGCTCTTTCTTCCACCGCCGCTCTCCTGCGAGGGACTGCCGACGCCGGACGTCACTCGCCAGTGGGCGGACAACTGCCGCCACTTGCCGTTCCAACGGTTCCAGACTTCGAGCCCTTCTTCCGTGTCAAGGTCGGATCGCCCTCGTCCTCCTTTTTAGGGCTTGAACCAGACCTCTCTCGCCACCCTAAGTTCCTTTCGAATGGAAAGTTCAGAAGCTGAAGAGCCAGAGAGGAAGAAGCCTCAGTCGAACACTTCTCCTGCTGACAACCGCACCGTAAGTCTCCCCCCGTCATTCCTTCAAATTTTTGCGAGCGGAGAAAAATGGCGATAATCGGTGATCTCTTCCTCCTTATGGTGTTCTTGGTGGAAAGAAAGAGCTCTTTTGGCCTAGTTGAGCTCACTTCGATGAGGAATAGTTATGATAGGAAATTCCATTGAGCAAACTCTGATTCCCTGTTCATTGGTTTAGTGGGGATTTTTATCTGTCATTGTTGCTGGTTGCTTATACACCAAAGGAGTTTAACAGTTAAAGTTCGAGTTCGATTGGTGGTACTTGTTTTTTGTTGTTAGGAGCGGCGAAGCTTTTTTTATGTTCTTTTTATTGGGAAGCTCATTCAATATGGTAGTTTTGTAATGTGAAAAGTCGTACGCTCACTCGCTAGCCCCTGAGAGATGAGTGACGATACCTTATTCTTCCTCTTAATGATTCTAGATCGACTCCTCAATGGGCAATATTGGCGTGATCTATTACTAACCCCTGGACATATCAAGCTTATGAAATACAACTAGTGACCACTTTCTAATCTTCTTAGGCTAGCTACTTGACAAGGACGAAGATTCATATGCTGCAGGATAAGAGATTTTGTTTGTTTGTTTGTCTGTTTGTTTTTTTTTTTTGGGGGGGGGGGTGGTGAGGTGGACCATAACATTGAAGAGAATAAGCTTAACAGCACTGTGAAAGTAGTAATGACTCACATGCGACAGTCCGAAAAGTTTAGCTTGATAAGAGCAGTACTTATGTGGTTGAGTTGCTCTGTTATGTCAAATGGCATTTGACTAGGTTGCTGTGTCAAGGCATATGATTAGAAATTGTGGAAAACATGTGTTAAATTACTTGTTAGATTCTCTGCCTTTCATGTGGATACATGGCTTTGTTGGAGTCACAAACTAGCATCAATATAGACTACACCTATTTTGAAGCTTTAGTCAGTTCTTTCCAACATGACTGTATCGTTACAATGTCTAAACCTTTCTAGACCCCCATTTTGACCCTTGCAGATGAAAAAATGCAGGAATGAGTGAAAGTAAAGGGTGGTGTCTTTAGGCTGCCTTGTCAACCTTTCCTTGGTAGATCATTACAAAATTTTGAATTGCATTATATGACCAATTGTAATATGCCCCATCAATCTTGAGCATTTAAGCCTCGAACGACATATATAGATCAGTTCGACATGCCAACTCGCTTTGAGCTGTCATGGCTATCATTAGTGGAGCGGCATTAGCTTTGGACCAGTTTGTGCACAGTGGAAAACCCTTTCTACATCCCTCGCACCTCGATATCAGTTTCTTTCATCCTCTACATAGGCAAGGGGGAACACCCACCCCACCCCCACAGCAAAGACCAATTCCAGCTATTTTGTTGCTTTCTCATGTCCTGCATCATTGCCACTCAACAGGATTTATGTGAATTGACAACAGTCACCTGATAGAACAGACCTGGCCAAGAATAAAATTGAACTCTTCTTTGGGTTCTGGACCTTTGATTTAGCATTAATGCTTCCTGCTTCACATGGAAAGAATTGGAAATATGATAAACAAGAAATTGATCAAGTCATGGTCAATCACAACTGAATTTCTTGGATAATTTACGGCTAAGTAACCTATTTCTCAGTGCCTTTTACCTTTCTTTTTCATACATAGAAAGTCTGGTTGAGGGCACCAAGGTGTTGCGTACATATCTTAGAAATGCTCATCATGAAGAAGTGTGGACTTCTTGTGCAAGCCAAAAATGTCTTGTACGATATGTACAACAAAGTTGTACTTTGAACTATACCAAAAGGAAGAAAAAGTTCTAATTCAAGTGCATTTCTTACTGTCTATGCACTCTGATTCCTCTCTGATAAAAGAATCCAGATTATGAAGATCTCTCTCGTAGCAGGGGTATTAGAAGTTCCTCTTTGTTGTTTTCTGTTATGAATTTAGATGACATGGATCATATCAGACAACTTTCTTCAGCCGTTGGAAGCCTAGACGCCTTACCATGCCCACGGCTGGTCGTCAGCCATTGTGATTAGAATCCCAATCTGCATGATAAGATTGTAAAACCAGGGATTACAGACACAATTCAGTGTAGAAACCAGAGAAGGTTCTATTCTTTAAGTCATATTGTTCTTCTCCTTCTCATCTGGGCTTCTATATTGGTTATGGTTGTTCACATGCTTGATTGTCATCTTAGTGGATAACTCTGATGCTTTTTAATGCTATCAATTATGTGAGTTTTTTTTTTAAATTTTTTTTTGGACGCCTTTTGTGATAATTCTATTCGGATTCATCGACTGCCGACCCTAATTGGTTTGGGATAAAGGCGATGTTGATGTTGATGTTGATGTTTTGTGATGATAGTCTTGCCTCATTTTCTTATACTTTGAGCAAAATTTGATCCACAGGTTGATGCTTCTGTTCTCCATTATGAGAACCAAAAACTTGTGCAGCAATTGGACATACAAAAGCATGAGTTGCATGATCTTGAAGCTAAAATTAAAGGACTAAGGGAGAAGCAAACTTCTTATGATGACACATTAATTAAAGTGAACCAACAATGGAATCAGGTCAGCTTTAATAGTCCATGTCATTTATATGTGGGATTGTGCAAAGTCATCATTTGTTATCCTGGAATCTGTTCTCTTCTGGTGAATTAATGAGGACTTCTTTCCTTTTTACCAATATGTAGTTGGTTGATGATTTAGTCCTATTGGGAGTGAGAGCAGGAGGAGCTCAAGATGCTTTGAAGATGTTCGGTGATGTGGAGGATTGCCGTGGTATGCTAAGCAGGTTCCTTGCTTGCATGGAACTTTCGAAATGTGATGTTTAATCAGAATTTAATATTTAATCATGTTCTTATACTGCAGTGAGTTAACTAAACCTTTCGACACCGCATGATGTAGATTGACTTGGGATTTTCTTAGGTTCCATACCGTCATCTCCGCCTGAGGACATTTTTTTGTGTAGACTGCTACAGACAGATTCTATCGCAAGCACTTCTGGTGATGGAATTATTGAATTTGTTGAAGAATCTCTTGCTTTGCGTAAGTCGTCGACGTCTGAATTGATGAAACTCCTGGAAGACACTATTGGAGCTGAGAGATCGAAAACTATGACCATATCGCAAAATTTGCAGGCAAGGGTTTCTGCAGAAGGTTGGAGAAACTCTCTATATGTTATGAAATTATGAGTAAATCTCAGTGAAATTTTGTCTCAAGTATTATATCCTTTTAGAGTTTTGGACAAGCCATCAGATTTGTCTATATCCTGCTTGACAATCAGTATTACATGGTGTTGTCCTACAGTACTGTTGTCAGAGATCGATAAAATGATGAAAGAGGAGGCTAAAAGTCTGCATGAAGCCATAGATGTTCTCCACCTCAAGCATAAAGAATACGCTGAAGACATTCAAATCTATGTTAGAAGTCATTCAGAAGATGCGTCTGAGATTAAACGCCTTGAAGGTTTTTGAGATTTTGCTGGGGAATGTGATTTTTTTCGTGAATGTTATCAGTATCACTTTCTGAATACTGATCATTAAAAATGCACGGAAAGAGAGTTTGCATTGCCGTTATTCAGCTTGTTGCAATAGCAATATGTCACTCTTGACTGTTTGCATGTTTTGTTCATGACAAGGTGAGCTGGAAGAAAGCATGGCAGAACTAGAAGAAAGTAGGAGGAAGCTTATCAATCTAAGAATGCAAATGGATGTTGCCTCTGGAGCTCATAACCCTGCTGCAGGTTCTGTACATGGAAATTCATCACCTGAAAAGCCGGGAGATAAGATGCTCTGTTTGCGGGAATTAAAGGATTCCATTGAAGAAAAAAAGGTCTCATAGGTTTTTAAAATTTTGATTTCTTCCATCTACCTCCTTACATTCTCTCTCACTTGTTCATTGTTCCAAAGATTTTGGCAGCCGATCGACTTTCTGAGCTTCAAGATGCACAGGAGTACAATGCAACTTTGTCAAAACAATTGCAAGATGTTCAGGTGTGTAGTTATGTATAGTGAAGACTGTTTCTCGGTTCTTGATATCCTTTTACTACTAGTAGCATGTCAAAACTCCTTATATTTTAAAATGACAAATTGTTCCTTGGCTTTGTGGTCTTGCAGAGTGAGTTGAAAGATGAAAAATATGTGCTTTCATCTCGATTTTTCACTCTGGTAAATGATCAGCTCCAGCATTTCAATGCTGAAGTGGAGCGCTACAAAGCATTAACTGATTCACTTCAGGTTAAACTGCTTTAGTTTTTTCAGTTTTACTTTGTTTTATTAATTTTCTTCTCAAAGGCCTCTGAAAAGTGTAGTTTCAGGCTGATAGGTCCTTTGTCATAAGAAGAGAGAAGGAACTGAATGCTAAATTAGAGTCAACGGATGCTGCTAGAAATGCCATTGATACTGAGTTTAGGCTTGGAGATCTGGAGCTTCAATTGCAGAAGTGCATTAGTGAGAAAAATGATCTTGAGATTAAAACGGAAGAAGCTATTCAAGATTCAGGTTCATATAATTGACATTTGGTTTTGTTTCTGGTTTGGTGCTATGCCTGCCATCTAGCTAATGAAGTTATTATCATTTTCTGAAGGGAGAAAAGACATCAAATCAGAGTTTCGTGTAATGGTGTCTGCTTTGTCTAGGGAAATGGGAATGATGGAAGCACAGCTGAGCCGATGGAAAGATACAGCTCATGAAGCACTACTGCTACGTGAAAAAACCCAGTCACTAAAAGCTTCTTTAACTATTAAGGTATTCTAGAACTGAGAGTAATCACTTCAATTTAGTTTATGAATTGTTTCATTGGTTTATGTAATGCTGCTCTTGGATCATTTGGTGTTGGACTCATTCTTTAGACAAGTAGAAAAATTTCATAAGTGGGAACAAATGCAAAGGGATTGCCAATTGTTATGCAAAAGGGACTTCATGAAACGAAGGAGCTCACCAGAAACATGGATGTCATTTACAAGACACAGCTCTCTCTCTCTCACTCTCTCTCGCGCCTGTGAGCCCTACCACACTGTGCACTCCAAACTCTATTGACATACTTCTCTCTTGTTGCCAACTACAGTGGTACTCTTACATGGAATTGCAAGCTGGCGCTGTTTGCCATATCAACTTATACATTGATTTTTGCGCTCTTGGTCCTTGTTTGGCCCACTACGGATCTTAATTCATTTTTATTAGCTGTCCTGAGGATGAGCTTTGGACAATTTTTTGTTCATTTATATATTTATTTAAACATCTAATTTTGTGATGTAGCGTCATCCAAGAAGACTTTGCCCTATTTTCCAAACAATGAAGGGGTTGGCAAGGGTCGCCTCACCAAAATGTCCCTAATACTATAGAAATGCACACACAAGCACCCATCGACTAGTTGGAAAGAATTGGACAAATTTCCACAATACTTATGTCACTTTGGTGCTTATTGAAATGAGTCTTTCTCTAACCTTGAGTAACTTGAATCCAGGGACTGCAAATCTGAAATTCAGAGAAAACTTAGTCTGGTGCATTTTGGCTTATAATATATTCTCTTACGTCTAGAACAGTTTATCAGGATCACATGTATGTGCCACACAGCTTATTATCGGCATATGTGCGCAAATCTCTAGCTGATGATTTATAGGTACATATTATACGTACAAATTCTTCAAAATGAGATGCATTATGCTTTCATTACTGCTGATTTGTGTGCTTCAGACGAAGTGTTTGTGTGTGTTGTGTGTTTGGAACCCCTGCTGGATCTAAGCTGCCAGATTTTTTTGAACAATTCTGAACATCACGAGGATACTACAAAATCTTGCTTCTATCTCCATTTGTATTATTGATTAACCATTTGTAGTCCTATCACACCCCCACTTAACAGACCTTTCCTTTCTCTTCCCCCAGATTATAATCAAGGATTGCTGTTTTTGTGTGAGAAAACTTGAATGACATGCCACATTTTTGTTTCATAGCCTACTGTTTTTATAATATTCAACCACCTTTGGTTTGTCAATCCTTCTCACCTCTCTCTGTGCTGCTGGTTCAGCTCCTCAAATTAATAATGTTTTATTCAAACTTCTTTGGACTTGGTTGTAACTTATGTGAGAGAGAGGTGTGGGAAGACATTTTTTATCAGCTGTATCAGCTAAATCCAAGTGGAGGAGATGACTGTAAATGTTTTGTGGTTGCGAAGAAGCTTTTTCTATGAATCATTCAAATTCCATATGAGAAGCCATTTCTAGTGAAACAGAAGTGGGGTTGGGAATATCTTGGCATGTTACATGTGCAAACGTGAGAGGGAGGGAGGGAGGGAGGGAGAGGGGGAAGATGGGCGGGGGCGTCTCTGTGAATAAGTATTTGAGAATCCTTCATTTTGTGTCTCTAGAGTAGCTTTCTTTGGATCTTTGACTGGTTTATCATTTGGTGTAGTCTGATGAACGAAAGAGGTTAGCGGACCGATGTACTAAACAGAAGGCGGAAATCAAGTCCATTAAAGAATCGGTAACCTATTTCCTCTTCTCCTTTAAGTTTTACTAAGGCATCATTATTGTAATAAACATAAATACAATGAGAAGCTATTTTAGTGAGCCTGAAGTGGTTATTTGAACCATTATGATCCATTGCAGATTGAGAAGCTACAGAAGGAAAAACTTGAACTTCAAATCTTTCTGGATTTGTATGGAAATGAGAGTTACGACAACAGGTAAGCGGATTTAAAGCTGATCATGTAGTTGATAGAGAATAGATGTCCCCTTTTCTTACATACAGTTGCAGCTTGCTTTATTCTGATACTTTCAGGTTGCTTTATGATATTCAAATGCATTATTTCTTCCATTTGGCTTGTAATTGCTCAGTCAAATTTACTTGCATTTATGAAACACTGGCTACTGTGATTGCCTCAACAGATGCTAAATTTATATAATAGCTAGGTATTTCCTGATGAGTCTCCATTTTGTCTACACATCTAGCTCCTACTTTTAACTTTAGCTCTGCGCTCATATTTTCTCTAGTTCTTGTTATTGAGATTCTTTCTTGAACCTTCTATTATTGAACTTGATTTTTAAAATTGCTTTGATCAGGATAAAATCCCCAAGCAGTATGTAGTCTGGCTTTCTCCTTGCCTTTAAGCCCTCATTAATACGATATATATGATATGATGAGAAGTTATTAAGGCCATAAGAAATTGGACTTTCTGCTGTAATTTTGCTAAAACGGGTGATATTGTAGACGTTTTGTGCAGTCAGGTTGAGAGATCTTCTGGTTTGACTGTTGTTTGAGGAGAGATGGGGACGTAAGCACATTAAACAACCGGAAGCTGAAGCACTATAAAAAGAACATAGATTAAGTTAATAGTATGTGGGAGTGTTAGAATTTGGTTGTGCTCTGATTCCATATTACAAAAGCACTTGATTCAACCTTAAGCTCTCGGAGACTGCAATTGATTTTTACTTTTTAAATAAATCTCGGGTTTTGATAGTTTCTTAATTGCCATTATTCCTCCATAAAGGTTCCTGTCTTTGTAAACTAGTTCACAGTTGCTAGTAATGGTCTGTCTTGAAAATCTACCAAGCGTGTTTTCTTGAATACTGACTTGCCCATATGTTCATGTTTGATTTTTGTCCTTCGAATTTGTTTTCCTTTATTGTCTTCAAGGGAGATATTAGGTTTGAAATTGTGAGTTTCTTCGCAAACTCATTGCGTTTACTCAAAGAAAACTGGCCTAAGGTTATAATGTGATTGTTTCTGCAATCATGTGGAAAATATACCGTTTTGTTTGAGATTGTACTTCACTTATTACTGCTGCAATGCACAGTTTTCTAAATGATGCACTCAACCATATCTGAGATGATTGTTGCAGTCTGAAGCTTTTGCAAGAATTAGTCCATCCTTTGTTAAGGATCCATATGAATCTTACCTTGGGTTTTGCTTTTTCTCATCTCTTTCATACTGACTGTCAGTGCACAAGATAGTGAACCTACTTTATGTAATTGTTGTGAAAATAAACCAATGGTTTTGTAATGGTTGTTTTTTGGTTCAAGCATTAAAAGAGTCTAAAATTTGAATGATTTCTTAAAACTGGCTCATGTTTGTCAAATGATCCAATGAACATAGGAACAGTCAGGGGTTGATTGTTGCTTATTCCTTTCTTTTAGTAAATGATGAGAAATCTGTTATTTTGTTATGGATATTGGCCTCGACACTGATACTACATGAATCTTGAATCTTCTTTTCTTGAAAATAAAGAAATCATGAGCTCATGGTTTTTCATGCTTGTTATTTAACTAGAAATGGACATCTGCTCTTATGACATCGAAAGAAATCCCCAGTGCAGACATTCCATGCCTATAAAATTGCTATCTTTTCCCATGTGTACTTTTTTGGAGTGTCCAATGTTTCCTCCGAGTCCTTAGTGCAATTAAATGAGTCCTTATGTGAATGCTCTCTTATCAAAGTATCTCAAGAAGTAGCTTTGTTGAGAAAGATTTCTGTTAGCATGCCTTTTTCTTGACGACTGCGCAAAGGTACTGGAGATTGCTTGATTTGCATGACATTGGAGTAGAATAATGAGTCATTGAGCTCCAGCAGCTCATTTTTCTGTTATTGTTGTGTCATACAATTATCACTCATAAACATTTTTGTTGATTCAGAGATGTTGCAGATATCAGAGAATCAGAACGCAGAGCTCTATCACAAGCTGAAGTCCTTAGAAATGCTTTAGAGGAACATAGTCTAGAGCTGAGAGTTAAAGCTGCCAATGAAGCAGAAGCTGCTTGTCAACAAAGGCTTTCTGCTGCTGAAGCTGAAATAGCAGAGTTGAGGGCCAAACTGGATGCATCTGAGAGGTTACTTCTTATCCCATGTCCATCGCAATGTTTGTGCTCAGTAATTGTTTTTACCTTTTTCCTTCCCTTGGACGTCCCTGCATTTTAGATGGACTCTGTGTTGTGGTAGTGGGGTAAGTGGTGGGTGTAGCTTGGACATACTGTCTTCTAGTGATTTTTCACAATGGCAAAATGACTAGGCTCAAATGACTAGAAAGATAGATGGTTGATGGTTATTTATTTCTTTTGTCTAATTTGATTATGCTCTTTCAATGATCATTTTATCAGTGTTATTTAAGTGTGTACCACTTGTCTTTGTTTTTTTGTTGCTTGTTTATCCTCAAATTGTTATTGGATACCGAGGATGTAGAGACTTTCTTGAGTTTGTATATAAAGTATGTTCAGACCTTTCCACAACCGCTAATTCGCTTTTTTGGCAGGCCATCTAATCTAATTTTGGACCTGCTAATTAAACACCACATTAGTAGTTGAGTAGTAGATCTTTATATGACAGCCCTTCCACCACTTCTTTTGTTGAATCCTAGGGGCCAATATTTAGAGCAGTTAACTTTCAAGAGCCAAACTTCTAGATGCTTAGAATGTCTTTTTTGTCTGTTTGCTTCTGCTGGGAAAAATTCAGTGAATTGTATCAGCAAAACGAGAAGGCTTCTTTACTGAAAAAGACGTCTTTGTATTGCACAAATGAAGGCAACTTGTCTACAGTCTTTCATCCACCAATTATACAGAACTAGCTTGTTGTCTAGTCTAGGGATGGGTGTGTTGTTTTTTGAAATGAGAGAAAACTGAAAGTTATCTTTGTAGTCCTGTATAATTTGACAGCTCACAAGGTCTCACTGGAGTAATATGCATTTAATCCACTGCTTGGAGCCCTTCCATGAGTATAGATGATCTTCTGTAGGCATGTTCTAGCCTTTTGCTTCCCCGCGTGCGCGCACCCGAGCACGATTACAAGGCTAACTCTTATGTCTTTTTTTACCTGCAAATTTTGTCAATCTCTCCAGTCTTTTATCCTTTTCTCTTACTGGACCTTGCCTGTAAATTATTATTATTATTATTTTTGGTGATTGACCAAAAAACATTCAAGTTAGGGCTGTAGTTACATCCTGGCCATCTGGGATGTGTTTTCCCTCAATGAATGGACAATGCCCTCCCCTCTCCCTCTTTACTCCCAGATCCTTTTAACTCACGCCCAAAAAGAGGAAAGAGGAGGGGACAAAGACTCTTCTCCCTCTTTTAACTTTTGGAATGGGAAAATATAATCCCTGTCCATGCATGAGGGATGAATTACTTAACTTTGTGGTCATATAATTCCTCGCAGGGATGCTTCTGAGCTTGCTGAAGCGATTAAGATAAAAGATGCAGAGGCAGAGGCATATATCTCTGAGATTGAGGTGGTTTTAGTGTAATCTTTCTCCGTTTGTAGAGGATGTCTTTTCTTTTCTGACTAAAACCTTGATGCCTCTCCTCTTGCTGTCGCCTAGCTTGCTTACTCCTTCCTTTCTTTCATGTGTTTTATAATCATTTCTAAATTATGAGATATGATTATCTGCTCAACAGACCATAGGTCAAGCATATGAAGATATGCAGACACAGAATCAGCATTTATTACAACAAGTGACTGAAAGGGATGACTATAATATTAAGGTTTGTATTTGGACCTTCTTGACAGCTTGTCTTGGGTACTTTTTCAGTTTTATTACAGTGCTTTGAGTTTTTCAGCTTGGATTTTGCCAATCTTTAAACCTGTCACATGATCTGTAAGCAGCTGGTTTCGGATAGTGTGAAGACCAAGCAGGCTCAAAACTCTTTACTCTCAGAAAAACAGGCATTAGTTAAGGAACTTGAACAGGTTAACTCATCAGTGGAATCTTTGAAGTGAAGATATCTCATGGTGAAGAGCAGGTGAGTTTTTCTAGACACTATACTGCTGCCAGTATCTTTTACTGATGTTTCTAAGCATATTGCAGATGAAGGTTCTTCTGTCAGAGGCAATAGAATCTAGTCAAGAAGATAGGCACTTTGCAATTAGCCTGGAAGGTGCAAAGTCAGAATTAGGTGATGCTGAGAAAGAGTTGAAGTGGCTTAAATCTGCATCTGCTTCGTCTGAGAAGGAATATGACCAGATACAATGGGACCTGAATGAGATTCAGATGAAACTAGACAATGAAAGGTGATATCTATAAACCAGAAGAGGGCTCACTTATATGACTATGACAGTGTCTAAGCTCGGTTTATGCATCATAGATTGGATTCTGATTGCATTGTGATGAAACATTGCATTTTTGCAGTGATCATGGTCAATCAATGAACAAACAGTTCTAAAATAATTAGTGTGTATGGGGTGTTGGGGATGCCTTCCTCCTATCAGCTATGGTTACCATTTGCTGTCCTGCCGATGCTGGTGTCCACTGGTAATTGTCAAAATTGAGTCCGGTCCATGAAGTGACATATGTTGATGACCTAGCCAGCAAAACTTATGGGAGGCTTTCTTCTAAAATGATCGTATCTCAGCCTTTATACGAAAGGGTACCTCTTTTCCTTAGGAGTTTAGAAAGCACTTTCACATGTTCTCTTCTTTGGTAGGAATAAGATACAGTGTAGGCAAATTTGTGTGCTCAAGCACTTCCTGTTCAGGGTCTGAGGCAGGTCATCTAGTAGATATTCTGGATGGTTGCTGTGTCTATTAAATGACTACACATAAATATCATATCCCCACCTCTGAGCAGAATGTTATTGAAGCAGAGAGGAGCGGAAGAAGCTGGAGGAAGAGATTGTGGAGTGTAATAAAAAGGTTGCTGAATTGACTGCTGAGAGTGGAGAGGCTGCGGTGAAGAGGCTCCAGGATGAAATAAAGGATTGCAGGGCAATGCTTAAGTGCAGTGTGTGTCTCGACCGGCCAAAGGAGGTCAGTTGGCATATTAGCTCACTGTACTTTGGTTATCAATTAGATCGTGAACTTTGATCAATAATGTCTGGGCATGTTTCCACTTCAGTTTTATCGATATGTTAGTGTAACTAGTAAAAACCGGTTGTGCCTTTTCACTTCAACAGGTCGTAATTGTGAAATGCTTTCACCTGTTCTGCAATCAGTGCCATACAAAGAAATTTAGAAATTCGCCATCGAAAATGTCCTGGTGTGTGGTACTGCATTTGGCCAGAATGATGTTCACTTTGTGAAGATGTGAGCAAACCATCTGATGATTGCCATTGGTTATGCCAATTCCTTGGACTTGCCGAGACAAAGCATATATGACTGCTTTGTCAGTCTGTAAAGCTCAACTTCAATCGGAAGCTGGGCCGTTCATCATGATGTTAATAGATTTTGAGATTTTACGTTGATAGGCACGAAAAGTGCAAACTGGAGACAGGGTGAGGCAGGAAAAGATTTATAGCACTTGCCTGGCCCCAACTGTAAATTGTTCAATTTACCTTTGACATTATAGATGTCAAATTGTCGCTCCGCAGCAACTTTAGAAGAATGCATCATCCCCATGTCATTGTCCGACCCAATGGCAACATAAACTGATTCTCAGTTTAATGTTCTTGTCGGGAGTCCTTCATTATGATTGCTAAATTAGGATTGCACGCATGATTGTCTAAGGCTAAAATCATTCTCAAGTTAGTTCAACTCCTGATGTTGCTTCAAGTATTCACCGCCCTTGATTTCAAGGCAAGGTACGACAGATCGTCACCTTTCATGAGGGACTTGTGGGTTCAGGTAGGCAGTTCGCTCGTACAAGGATGATGTTCCTTGTGTGATCAACAAAGAGGATTGATGTGTCTTTGATTATAAAGGCTCATTTTCTTAATAAAGGAGAAAAAGAGAGAAAGGGGGAGCAACAGCTTATCAAGACATGCACAGCGTGGGAAAAGATTGCTTTGGCCTCAAGGAGAATGATGAGATGCGCCCTGATTTATGTCTCAAGTAATGAAAAAAGTCAATCGCTGGCAACTCCAAGGGCCAAAGTACAATATAACTGATATATTGTACAATCAATAGAAGTGATATATTGTACAATAACTGTTTAACATAGCGGAGTGATATGACAATCTTGGAACGGCTGTTTGATCTGATGGGTTCATTTGAACTTCTGACGAAATTCTGCCGCATCACTTTCTAAATCAACTCAGTTAAAATAAATCCACATCACCTTGATTTGAACATCACCCTTTCATTGTTCTACTAAAATTTTAGGAACAATTCGATTTCTCTATAATTGGAATACGATAACAGCTCACGGCAGATCCGAAATGAGTGCAATCACAGAAACAAGCTCACCCTCGCTCAATGCAAAGTGATTGGTTCGGGTCAAATGAATAAATTAAAGCAGACATTTCCCCCTACCAGCACGCACTTGTTTCAAAGTCATTGCCCTCATTAAGCCAACACACCACTAAGCGGCAAATTTAGGCGTCTTTGGGGGATCCTATCAACCTAATTTGTACAAACAATTAACCACCAATGGTTTACCATTCCTCGCTCTACCTTCCGATGCTAATAGGTTCATAGGAGCTTCCCGACACGAACGAAACCTTTTGCTCATCAAGAAGTCCGCCTCTTCTCTGCGACTCAACATCGTCGCTGTCCTCGTTGAGTTCATCCTCCTCAATAAGCGACCGGGTAATCGACACTGCTGCCGGCATACATTCTGACCATAACCAAGTAGAGAGAGACCGCAAAGATCGATATCCAAATCAGGAACCAGCTAAACTCGATATTCACAGGGATTTAGCCCGGTGAAGAGCCCTCTCAGTTTGGCACCGGACCACCTGGTGACCTTCTTCCAAGTTAATAAAACAACCTTTAGGCATAAGCTTTGGTGTCCAGAGCATGAATCCCATGGCCTGAGCCAAAGCACCTTGGAAGAAAATGCTCGTTGATTTCACAAAGCTCACAAGAAGCTATTTGGAAGACCAATTCCCATTAGAGTGGTGAGAAAAGAAACGAGTATCACAATTTGAAGGAGCAAGTGGTACTGGCCTTCCACACCCATGTGGTCAGCTGAGTGGAGGTGGAAAAAGGAGGAGCTGCTGGCCGAAAGCCATTGCAGCCAGCAACTGCGTGAGGCCATGCCTAGCTTCGGGGCCGATCCGGACCCGATCGAGGAGGATCGCGAAGCCCGCGTAGACGAAGAAGGTGAGGGAGATCTCCGCATGCTCGAAGTTGTGGAGATGGTTCGATGGGATGGTGCCGTCCGAGTCGAAGGGCTGGTGACCCGAGGACTGATGAAGAGCTCCATCGCCACGGACGTCGAGCAACTGGCATGATTGCGCAGGAGCTCCAAGTACCTCAATCTCGAGGTGGGGAACCATGGAGGGGACTTGTAGGAGCTTGGGTGAAGGGCATGGAGCTTGATGTGGTTGAAGAGGTGCCATAGGCCAAGGAGCAAGAAGCCAACGCCAGGTGCAACATGACCTACCAAAGTACCCATCTGTGTCAAAGTCCCCAAAAAATGGCATGATTTTCCCTGGTTTGGCTTTCCGTGTGTCTCCAGGAGAAAAGAGTTGGTGGTTGCAAAAACACAAGAGTGATGCCTGAGGAATTTAAGGAGTGTTCAACTGAATAGAAGGTCAATTTGAAATGCTAGTGAGGGGCTCTAGAGGCTTCTGGTATGAAATTCCTCTGTTATTACTTGGGGAATAAGATTCAGCGGGGGTGACCGTTGACCTCCGAGGCAATGGATGAGATAGCATTTGGGCTTTCTAGGATGCCAAGGGGGCGAACAAGTGCAAGCCCTTGTTCTTTGTATGTGACCAAATTTCATCTTCTTGTCTCTTAGCTTATGGATGCATGCATTTGTGTCAATCGAATTAAGATTATTTAATCTAGCATTTGACTATTAATTGTCGCACAAAAAGAACTTTTTGAATTCTCGGTATAAAGAAAACTTCACTACAAACAGGTCAATCCTAGAGATCAGAGTTCCATTCAGATATCAAATTTCTCGTAAGAACACAAGTGTAATCATTCTACTTCTACCAAACCCACTAGGTTTCTTTTGAGGACTTTCCTATGAATTTCGTGATCCACGAGTATACAACCAGTGCAAACGATGACTTATGACCTAACACAATTCCGAAGGGAATTTTCATGGAATGTACAAAGACGAAGGTTCTATTTGTTTTTTTGTGAAGGTATGTGGCGTGCCTCATTCCTAAGGTATTGCGTTGATTTGAAAAAGGAAGAATTATTTCTCTCCTTCTTGACCGATTTCGTCCAACTTTATTTGCTAGATTGTCACTCATTTACGAGTGTCTTTTGATGCGCTTAGGAAATCATCCATCTTCCATAGGAGAATGATGTAGTTGAACGAAAGATGAGCGGGCTGATATGCTTGTTCGAATTCCTATACCCCCTACCTTGGTAGCTTACAAGTTCACGTCAATCCGTGGTCCGGCGATATACCAAACTTTGATTTTACGTATGAAGTAATAAACGCGATACATTTTCACGCTATAATCAGATCTGATCATGAGTCCGATGACTCATCGACACTTGCCTGACCCAACAAATCCCTCTAGCGCACAATACTGTGACACAAGAGGAACGTAAGTTAGCGGCACATAGAGAGAGTCTGCCTATACGTAGAGGCACACATACTGCTCGCGTCCAGAGTGCCCGGGAATTTTGCCTGAGGCCACTCGCTTGCATTGTAATGCCCTATTAATTGTTCTAAATATTTCGGAAAGACGAAATGGATTAAGAAAGTGATTAGGCCAAGATGCAAATAGGACTCAATCGGAGGAAGTCCTCCTGACGCAATGGCCGTAAAAGGACGTGCCACGACCGGAGTTTTGCATAGACAGATAAGTTGCTACATAGCGCTCTCAACCGCTATAAATAAATGTACTCGACGCTCACGAGCGTGAATTTACATAATACTTTCATGTCATGCTGTAGTAGAGAAGTGGTTGGAGCATTCGACAGAGTCCGTGAAAGAATGATGCGCTCCTATGGCCCATGAGACCATGATGACACCATAGACTTGCGGACACGCACGGTGTAACTGTCATCATCAGACTATTGGTAGTTCAGCCTCTATTTCATGATGTGTGTCCCCCCCCCCCCCCTCCATTGGTTTGCGAAAATTCCTGACCAATGGGAGCTCATAAACCCATTGTACGGATACCAATTCAATCATAAAATTTTCCAATTTACTAACAATAGAGCCGCCGACGATAACTGTGGGCATTGCCTGCTAAACAGTAGAGATGATAATTTGTGCACAGGATCACACGCCCCCGTATCGATACAGAGATTTTGTGAGCAACTGATCAGGCTCAAGGTCGATCGAGTCGATCTGGCATAACTAGATGGACACCGTACCATGCGCTACTCACATGTCTGATATTACCTAGCTGGCTGGCGGACCTCTCGAAGCCCAAACTCTTCTTTTCGGTAGCCAAGCACAGAGAGACACATTAAGAATCAATCAAAAAACAGAGAACTTTGAGGACTTATAGCAGACCAAGATGTATAAAACTTCAATCTCATGCATTCACTCTAATCTTCTATTATTCTAACAGTGTGTGAGACATTCCGCTTATCGCTATTACGCGCATATTTGTCCAGCATGTACGAAGACTATGAATTCACAGTACCTGTCTTTTGAGAGTCTCTCGTCAACGATTCAACCTAT